>OVBE01007133.1:0-18878 GCA_900406425.1 Iberis pinnata | reverse complement strand
GATACCCTTTGGCAATTTCTAATTTGATGAGGGGCCAAATTAGAATTTATTCTCTATCTATATGTGGTTATGGTCCTCAAAGCAATCATAGCGGAAAATTCATAATTCTCTCTGGATCCCCATCACCAGAGAACTTAAGTTCAGAATAGGATTTGCTTTGGAAGATCAAACATATCGATCATGAAGCTATGGATTCTTTAGGTACGCTTCCGCTTAAGTTTTAAATCATCAGAAACTGGATTGGTTAAGGTTTATGGAATTACAAATTCCAACATCAGCTGCACTTGTTCAACTTGTAGGCAAGAAACTACTATTTTCTTAGGCAAGTTTCTTCTTCTCATCTCTTCATTCTCGGAGATTCGATGGGTCTATTTTAAGCCATCTGCATAATCGAAAGAAATTTCTAAAGTAAGTGGATGAGTTCTTCAACACAAAAGTTTCTCCTAAAGAACTTGTTAATGAGTTAAAGGTCAGTATTAATTTAGCTAAAGCTCTATCTCCGTATTCGTCATTTTAGTGATGAAACCATTTCTTCCTCCTCAATCAACAACCAACAAAGCTCTTCTGGTACCAGCAGCAAATCCACTACCATGTATACCGTTCACACCTTTCTGCCACAAGATTGAGATTCACAAAACGTGCTCATTCTTAAAGGGGCTTATTGGAAGATATTCATCATATATTCACTTACCTTTAGTATTTTTGTTTAATACCAGTGATTCAGTACTTTCATTCCAGCACATATGTACTCTTGCATATAACTTGTATTGCTCTGTCTCAATAGAATTAACCTTTTACAATATCTTATTAATAATTATACATAATCTTGTGACTGTTCATATATTGTTCAAGAAAGATACTTCTTTGATTTGTTGAGGAACTGGGTACTTTAGATAAAATGTGTTCTAGAAATTCAACTTCAAAAGTCTTAAAAAGATTAGTTTAAACTTCAAGATTAATAAAAAAATTTGTATCGAACTAATCTTCTGATGAGAAAAAATAATAATCAAAAAACAAATAGCAAACCATCATTTAAACAGTCAAGAGAAATTTGTTTTCAAATTTCAGAAAAATATAACATAAAATTTAAATAACGTTCACAATTAAATATAAATATAGTTTAGCAAAATTATCCATTATTATATTTAAGTTAAATTAACAAAATAATAGTTTCCTTTTCATAAAAGAACTAGGTTACGAATTTTTTATATAAATATGTAGTTTGGTGTTTTTTTTTTTTAAGACAAAAACGTTTTAAGAGGAGTTGTGAATAAAAAATTTCTTAAATCCAACAGGAACCCTAATTTTAATTTGCAAAGAATGGGGATGATGTCTGATCTTTCACAAGATTTGGTAGAGGAAATACTGGGTAGGGTTCCGATAACATCTCTGAGAGAAGTGAGATCGACTTGCAAAAGATGGGATGCTTTATCGAAAGAAGAGATAATATGGAAAGCAGAATCAAAGCAACAGTTTTTGGTGATGATGAAGGAATATAGGGTTTATTTAACGAGATTTAACCTCGGTGAACCGTCTACTATACAGGAGATAGGTAATTTATTTAATCAAGTGGAAATATCTCAAATCTTTCATTGCGACGGTTTATTGTTATGCATCACCAAATTTAAACATGATGTTGAAGCTAGGAGGCTCATGGTTTGGAATCCGTATTTGGGACAAACCAAATGGATCGAAACCAGAAACACTAAAGGCCATTATGCTATCGGATACGACAACAACCGTAACTACAAAATCTTGAGCGTTTTTTGGGATTTAAGCAATCTTGCATATGAAATTTACGATCTTAGTTCTAGTTCATGGAGGAGCCTTGACATCACTGTGGAATGCTGCTCTATAGAGTATCATCAACGGGGTGTGTCTTTGAAAGGAAGTAGTTACTTTTTGGCCGAACAAATAAAACTACCAGAACCACCACTAATAGAAACTGTCGAGCTTCCTTATTCCTTACTGTGTTTTGATTTTACAACAGAGAGGTTTGGAAAGTTTCTTCCTTTGCCGTTTGATCTCTATACCATGGATGCTGGGACGCTCTCTTCAATTAGAGACGAGAAACTCGCGGCTTTATGTCAATGCAATGGTATATATGAGGTGGAGATTTGGGTTACAACTAAGATTGAACCCAATTTAGTGTCGTGGATCCCCTTCTTAAAAGTTAATTATATGGAACAACTCACATGTTTGGATTATCAGTTTGGCCTTGACGGTGCCAGTTTCTTCATTGATGAGGAGAAGAAACTCGCTGTGGTTTTTGATTTATACAATCCTAATTATCATCATCAATATATTAGGTCCGAGGAGCCCTTTTACCAAACAGCTTTCATCTTTGGAGACAATGGTTACTTTGAAAAACTTCATTTTGGACAAGCCGTCCGTCGCATTGCTCGTGGCAGAGAGAGTCCGGCTTGCTTCCCACTTGTGTGCTCTTATGTTCCAAGTCTAGTGCAAATCAACCACAAAGCCACTACTGTTGATCCCAACCAAAGCAACCATAGGAAATAGCTTATTTTATGATAATATATATGTCTTTTTATATTAGTAAAACTTCCCTGAAAGTTTGACTCTTAGTAGCCATCTCTTTCGCTTTTGCCATCGTATTACAACATATTCTTAAACAACTTGTGTTCTCTGTTTGTTTTTTCTTTTCTGTTTTTTCAACTTTATTTTGTGAAACCGTTTGCACGATACGTCATGAAATTCTTTCTGGAGAAAAAAGATTAAAAGATTATATGTGCATACAAATTGCAAGCGGTACAACCAAATCTTCCACTTCAATTGAAATACTTTACTTACCAACAACAACAACAAAAAAAGATTAATAGCCACGTCGACCACACCCACCTGGCATGATAAATGATTGATTGCGTTTATTTGATCTCAATGGTTAGTTTAACACAGTCGAGAGCGCAACTAATTGCTCCAACTCTTGGGATATGAACTAGATCAATAATCACTTCCACTGGTTCCACTAAATTAGGTTTAGTTTCCCAAAGGGCACGGCTCTAGTACTCAACGTATCTATAGGTCACCTTTTTTATCCGCAGTTGCATTTTCTGGAAGAAAGGTCTTACTTAAGACCACTCCAATCATGACTTTAGGACCAAGTCTTGGCTTGTAACTAGCCATGGAAGCACCTAAATCCGAGGCAATATGACTGATTTTGGCGATAGAGAATATCAAATTAGTAGTATTTCCCAACATTACCCCTGAAAACAACAGTTTAGAACACGAGGAACGTCATGTATACGCAAGANTTGAAAAAAAAAAAAAAAAAAAAACATCAAATTTTCTTTGAAAAAGAAACTATCAATTACAGAGCCCAGCTCGGTAATTACGGACGGATCCGATTTTTATTTTTTTTAATACATCTTCGTATATATTTTAATTGCAGAGCATGATACAACAATTGACAGATTGGCCAGCATTTGCTTCAGAACTAACTGCCTTTGTAGTTTTGAGATCATCTTTCTTAGATTTCCAGCTGCTTCAAAGACTGAGGAGAATGAACACCGAAGCGGATCGTCTTACTAAGAGAGCTAGGAGGCGAAACATAATTTTTGCTTACATGGCTAAGGATTATCCGAAAAGGTGTGAACCTAAGGACGAGTCTGAAAGGGTGCGAACCAAAGACGGGTCCAAAAATGTGCGAACCAAGGACAGGTCCGAAAGGGTGCGAACCAAGGACGGGTCTGAAAGGGTGCAACACAAGGACGGGTTCGAAAGGGTACGAATCAAGGACGAGTTTGAAAGGGTGCAAACTAAGGACGGGTCCGAAAGAGTGCAAACTAAGGACGGGTCAGAAATGGTGCAACCAAGGACAGGTCCACAAGGGTGCAAACTAAGGACGGGTCTAAAAGGGTGCGAACCAAAGACAGGTTCGACAGGATGCAAACCAAGGACGGATCCAAAAGGGGGCAAACCAAATATGACCTCGAAAAGCTGCGAGTCGCATAGATGCGAGTCGCACACGGGCTCGAAGAAGTGCGAGTCAAATATGGCCACGAAGATGTGCGAGTCTCATACGACCTCGAAGAGGTGCGAGTCGAATACGACCTCGAAGAGGTGCAAGACGCATACGGCGTCGAAGAGGTGCGAGTCGCATACGGGCTCGAAGAGGTGCGAGTCGCATACGGACTCGAAGAGGTGCAAGTCGAATACGACCTTGAAGAGGTGCGAGTCGCATATGGGCTCGAAGAGGTGCGAGTCAGACACGGGCTTGGAGAGGTGCGAGTCGAATACAGCCTCGGAGAGGTGCGAGTCGCTGACGGGCTCGAAGAAGTGCGAGTCGAACACGGGCTAGAAAAGGTGTGAGTTGGAAACCGCACTCTCAAAGAAATGATGAATGCAATGTTGCAAGAATCATAGTTACCCTAGTCAATGTGGGGGGGGGGAAGCTTTGCTTACTATGAGTAGTATAATCAACTTTGGAAAGGTATGGTACCATCTTACAAACACCTCAAAATGTGGGGGTGCCTTGCAAAATTTGATGCTCAAGAAGCAGAGTAGCTTCAAAAAAATTTGAAAGATATTCCCACGTGGAAAAAAATGTGCATGCATTACATGTACACTGAGATAGTCAATCAGCTATTTCTCGGGCACAAAGTATGTTGTCTAATGGAAAATCTCGTCACATAAGACAAAGACATAAAACCATTATAAACTTGATCTCATCAAGAGTACTCATGATAGCTTTTATCAAATATGCCGATAACCTAGCTGATCCGTTCACTAAAGATCTGGCAAGAGATCAAGTAGAAAGATCATCACGAGGAATGGGTTTAAAATCCTATGACGAAAGATGAAGTTTGATGGTAACCCTACCTAACTGACTGGAGATCCCCAAGAAATAGGTTCAAGGGGACAACAACTTCAAACTAAATATACCCAAACACTGTGAGACTTGTCTCTCTACCCAGTTCCTAACTTAAAAAAAGTTTGATGATGAAACAGTGTAATCCTGTTAATGCAAAGGCTAAGCTTGAAGCTTTTAATGATTCCATAACTTTTTGAGATGAGTATTACAGGATACTTTTGCAAAAGTTAATGGCAAATCACCTAAATGAGTGTGAATAAGGCCGATTCTAGGAGAGAGAAGGAAAGGCTATCTCTCCAAGTCACTTATGATACCAGGTTTGTTCAGGGCCAAAATGAACACAATAGATAACTTAGTTTATGTGAGAAAATGAAACTGTGTGATACATGTTGTCTAGGTTTACATTAAAGCCCGAGGGTTCAAGATATCGCGTTCACTCCCTGGCCGAGTAAATCCGATATGTACTAACTATGACTGGTTCAAGGCGAATGCTACCAAATCAGATGCAGTGATTTTTTGTAATACTCTCGAAAAGTCCTATGTCTAGCTTCTTAGGAAATCTAGTCAGTATATTCTTTCGATTCACTAGAGTCATCATATGTGTGGGTATATTTATATTCATGTGGAGGATTGTTGGAACTCAAATTTGTAACAGTGACTTTTTCTCACTTTTCCAACAAGATTTCCGACAAGCTTATTGCACTGAATTGTCAGAGTATGAATGCATTGGAAATGTTATAGTTTGGACTATAACACTTTCGAGTCACTAGAGTCATCATATGTGTGGGTATGTTTTTGCGGGAAATCACGTTTCTGCGTTTTTTTAGAAAATTTTTGTTTTCCTCTTTTGGCAGAAAATTGTGTTTTTGGTTTTTGCCACAAAATCGTGTTTTCGCATTTTTGGCGAAAAATCATGTTTCCGCCTTTTTGCTGGTAAATCGGGTTTTCACGTTTTTGGCCGAAGATCGCGTTTCCACGTTTTTGGGAAAGATCGTGTTTCCGCATTTTTTTGTCAAAATTGTGTTTTGGTATATTACACAGAAAATCGCGTTATCGCATTATGGCGGAAAATTGTGTTTCCTCGTTTTTACGAAAAATTTTATTTATGAGCTTTTAGCGAAAAATCGTGCTTCGGCGTTTTTGGCAAAAAAATGCATTTTCGTGATTTTGGCGGAAAATCGCGTTTCCACGTTTTTTGCAGATCGTGTTTCCGAGTTTTTGGCGGAAAATCGTGTTTCTGCGTTTTAGGTAGAAAATCGTGTTTTTGCGTTTTGGCACAAAATCGTGTTTCAGCGTTTTTGGCAGAAATTTTCGTTCTTGATTTTTGTCACAAAAATCATGTTTTCGCATTTTTGGCAGAAAATTGTGTTTCGTCGTTTTGGCGGTTCGTGTTTCCACGTTTTTAGCAAAAGATTACATTCCCGCGTTTTTGACGAAAAATCACATTTTTTGTTTTTGGCGGAACATCGTGTTTGCACGTTTTTGGCTGAAAATCGCGTTTCCGCATTTTTGATGGAAAATCGCGTTACAACATTTTTGGCAGAAAATTACGTTTTCGCGTTTTTGGCAGAAAATTGTGTTTTGTCGTTTTTGGCGGAAAATCGTGTTTGCACGATTTTGGTGGAAATTCATGTTTCCACATTTTTGGCGGAATAAGTACTTTCGCGGTTTTGGCGGCAAATCTTGTATTCGCGTTTTTTGGCGGGAAATCGCGTTTCCACGTTTTTGGTGAATTTCTGCGTTTTTGCCAGAAAATCTCGTTTCCACGTTTTTGGCAGAAAATCGCGTTTCCGCACTTTTGCAAAAAATTACGTTTTTGTTAAAAAATCGTTTTTCCGCGTTTTTGGCAACAAAAAAAAACTCATTTCCTCATTTTTGGATCCAGATTTTGCATACAAACTTTTTCAGCATCCAAAATATCCAGATTTTTTTTATATCAAAAATTAGTATCCATATAGTGTATTCAAAAACAATCATAAATAGACCAAAAGAACAACATATGGATATTTGCACCCGGAAATTGCATCCGTATGTAGAAACGAACAAGGCTTTAGTGTGTGGTTTAATCTCAATGTTCATGAAGGAGTCTCATTTTCAAGGATATCAAAACGTGAGGGCATGTGACGTATATAGCCAAAATAATATTTCTTCCGTCATTTGATTTTAAATACAATACGGAGGGCATGTTCATTTCATTAACTAGATGCGATATCCATATAAGTTTCTCATACGTGGTATCTTATTATCTGTCCTTTTTGTCGTTTTTCCAGGTATAATTTGGTTGATTTGCATTAGAATTTTGCAAAAGTATCAAAGTCGTCCTTCTGCATTCTTCTCTTGAAATTCAATTTCGAAAGAAATGTAATCTTCTCTGTGTGTGGTCGGTTTGGGTCGGATTTCTTCTCCGGTAAAGCGGCAATTTGCCGTGGCTGCAGCTGCGCCATCCGGTTAACCTTTACATGCGGCATGTTTGCAGGTCAAAGATTCTCTTTCGTTAGATCAAGGTTCGGGTACAAGGTAACTCTCTATCTTTGTTTCAAGGATGAGTCGCTTTGGTACATTTCTGGTCTTCAAAGCAATCGGCTACCTTATTACTCTTTATGTGGGAGTCTCCTTCCAGATATTTCAGATTTTGGAATTGTCTGTCTATCTAAGCCATAGAAATCATGTTTAGATTTTCAAGTGTTTATGAACAATGCGGGTATTTCGTTGCTAGAGAATTTTTCCATCTCCGGTACGGTATTATCGTACATTCAAGAAATTTTTGGTCACTAATTGTGGTTACATTGTCGTTTGCTCATGGATTACCGAGTTTATAAGGCTCAGAACTTTTGTCTTTTTCACCAATCATACCAATGTAGTATGACTTGAGCGATTAAAAGTATGGTTCATCACAATTGCAACAAGGTCGTTTTTGCATCAGACTATGTTCAACGTTTTGATGCAATGACTTACCCTTCTAAATAGCCAGTTTGGAGTTTGGCCTGGTTAAATTACTTTGATTTCTGTTGTAATATTGTTTGTTTGTTTACTTTATTGTACATGTCAAACACAAAGTAGATTTCATGAGAAAAGCCAACAATCTATTGACCTTAGTGGATCATCTATACAATTAAGTTATAATTATGTTTCCAATACTCAAGATTATCCTCAAAACAATTTTATACATACAAACTTGCTTCTTATAATTTTAATAAAAAAATTTTATTTATATATTGTTTAAGGAGAAGAAAATACGATTGGTGATTTGTTATTATATTGTAGTTCATATGAAGATACATGGTCATATGATTTGTTTGATAAAAGTGAGACATTTACAAATGAGACGAAAAGTGTCCCACGGAATCTTACACTTTCGATAGGAGATAATCGTTCAAACTCAGATATAACTAATGAAAAAAACTTATAAAGGTTGGTATAGTTATTTCTTAATTACTTATATATTTTTAATGGTAATATTCTAATTTATATTATTATATGTTTTATAGGCTATTTAGATCATGGAGGCGCAAATTTTGAATGTTCTTATTGCGGAAAAATATTTTGGTATGATGAGCGTGTGAATAAGAGACGAAACGCAAAGAAACCGACTTTCACTATGTGTTGATTGCAAAAAACTATTAAGTTACCTTATATACAAGTTGCTCTTAAATTTCTGCAACGGTTATTAACTAATGATGACTATTTAGGCAAATACTTTCGTGATCATATACGTGTTTACAACATGATTTTTGCTTTCATTTCTCTCGGTGAAAGAGTGGATAGATCTAGACCTAAAGGACGTAGACCACATATTTTTCAATTGCATGGAGCAAACTATCATAGAATGGGTGTCTAACGCCAGAAGATGATGATTATGCAAAGTTTTCACAATTATATATTGTTGTTCCATGAAATGAAATTATAAATCGTGAAACAATCCTCAAGTACTATATTTTATTGACTATTTATTGATTAATATTATTTTAATTACAAATTTATTAAATTTATTATTTGATTTCCTTTTAAAATAACAGTAAAAAACAAAGCAGACTCCAAAGAAAGGTGAATTAAGTGTTGAGATCCTCGAAGCTATCACAAAGATGTTAGATGAAGTTAACCCATATGCAAAGCTATATTGATCAACTAGAGATAGATTATTAGCAAGAGACGAGGAATGGTTTGATGAGAGGTTTCATATGAGGATTATTTGTGATAGAAGATCAAAAGATGCTAGAACTTATTGCATGCCTATGGGTGATGGAGTTGCAGCTTTGATTCCAAGTGATTTTGTTCCAGATATGCTTAAACGTGACATTACTTAGAAGAAAATTCTGGAATCTTGAAAATGATAAACAAAACTCATGTCTCTTATTTAGCCTTACAATATCCTTTATTGTTCCCTTATGGAGAAGATGGATTCCAACTTGGCATAAAAAATGATATACTCAATCAGGCTCGAGCAGAAAAGTAAAAACAATAAGTTTGAGACAATTTTTTGCTTTTAGGATCCAAGAGAGACGTGTTGAATGTCAAAATATTATAAGATCAAAAAGATTGTTTCAACAGTTCTTGGTAGATTCTTACACAACTATTTAGGCTAGCATATAGTCATATATTAGACAAAACCAGTCGAGTTCAAGAGCAGGAAATTATGAATCATTAAAACATAGTTTCGAATATGATGGAGTTGATATGAGTGAACATGGAACGAGTATGGTAATACCATCAAGTTTTTTTGGTAGTCCTAAATATATGCAACAAAGATATTACGATGCCATGACTACATGTAAGTATTTCGGATTTCCGGACTTATTTATCACTTGTATATGTAATCCAAAGTGGCCGGAAATATCTAGACACGTTGAGAGAATGAAATTATATAGCGATGATAGGCCAGATATCATATATCGGATTTTCAAGATGAAACTCGACTCACTAATTAAGGATTTGACAGAGAAGAAACACTTTGGAAAGACCGCCTCACGCTATATTTTAAACATAAACAACGATTGATTTTACTCATTATTATATGATTAATTCTACCAATTTACGTTTTGATATTTATTTTCTTATATTTCAGCCATGTACACTATTGAATTTCAAAAAAGAGGTCTTCCACATAATCATATATTATTATTCATGCATCCAAGCACTAAATTTCCAATAGGAGATGATATCGACAAGATTATATGTGCATAAATTCCTAATAGAGATTCAGAACCTATTCTATACGATGTTGTGAAAGATTGTATGATCCATGGGCCATGTGGTGCAGCTAATCCAATAAATTCATGTACGAAAGATGGGAAGTGTTCTAAATCATTTCCGAAGAAACATAATGATGTTAAAACGGTTGATAAAGACGGATATACTATTTATAGACGTCGAGATACATGTGATTTTGTCGAGAAGAATGCGATTAAGCTAGACAATAGATATGTGGTTCCATACAACAAGGAATTGTCACTTCGTTACATAGCTCATATTAATGTTGAATGGTGCAACCAATCTGTTTCGATAAAGTACTTATTCAAGTACATTAACAAATGATCAGACAAAGTGACTGTTGTTGTAAAACAAGATGATAATTCAGCTCGAACACAAAAAAGATGTTTGAATGGTAATATTTTATCCTAGGAATGAAATCAAAGAATATTTTGATTGCAGATATGTGGTTATTTATAATAATGATGTTTTTATATAATTACGTTTTTATATCGTATAATGGTTTGATATCATTTTAAATTCTACTATCAGATTTGTCTCTGCTACATAAGCTGCATGGAGACTGTTCAAATTTCCTATTCATTTTCGAACAACACCAGTTGAAATTTGTCTTTTCATCTACCAGGGAAGCAACTAATTTTTTCAAAGATGATGATGAAGTTGAGACGATCCTAAATAGGAAATCTTTAGAAACGTCTATATTTATGGCATGGTTTGAATTGAACAAGGTAAATATGCTAGTTAGAACTCTTACATATGCTGAAGTACCAACGAGATTCACATGGGATAAAAAAGTGTTCAAAGAAAGGAAAAGAGGATTTGCAATAGGTAGGATAAATTATGTTCCGCGTAATTTGGAAGAAAATTATTATATGAGAATACTCTTGAACATAGTGAAAGGTCCAAGAAGCTTTGAAGAGTTGAGAACTTATAATGATATAGTTTATCCTACCTATAAAGAAGCATGTTGTGCACGTGGTATCCTTGATGACGATGAAGCTTATATTGATAGTATTATCTCAGCGAGTTTGGTGTTTTGGTGATATGTTAAGAAATTTGTTTGCTATGATGCTTTTGTCTGTCTCTTTATTAAATCATGAGGTTGTGTTTGAAAGAACGTGTGAATATTTGGTTTGGTTTAATCAAAGTAAGAACAATTCGTTTGGTTTGTTTGCTTTTTTAATATGTGTTTTAGTTAATGTATATTTTCTTTTGTACGAGATCTAAAATTGACGGATGAGGAAAAAAGAAACTTTGTTTTGATAGAGATTAATGAATTGTTGTTATGCAATGGAAATTGTTTGAAATTCTTTAAGATTATGCCAAAACCAACCGAAACATGTAAAGACGCTTCTAATAGATTCATTGTTGAGGAAACTAGATATAATCGTGACTACTTGAGAGAGAGAAGCATTTAGAATGGATTCAATTGATGACTTCTAAATATAATTGGTATATGATCAGATTATTGAATCTGTTACGAATGAAAGGGGAGGCGTTTTTTTGTTTATGGTTTCGAAGGTACTGGTAAAACTTTCATGTAGAAAACTCTATCAGCATCTCTCGGGTCTAAAGAGTTTATTGTTCTTAGTGTCGCTTCCAATTGTATTGCATCTCTTTTATTAGAGGGTGAAAGAACTGCCCATCCACGATTTGGAATTCCATTGAATCCCGATGGGTTTACAATGTGTAGGATGACATCTGGATCAGATATCGCTAATTTGGTTAAAGAGGCTTCGCTTATAATTTGGGACGAAGCGCCAATGATGAGTAAGCATTGTTTTGAAACTATAGATAGGATTTTTTCGGATATCATAGGTAATAAAGACAACAAGCCTTTCGGTGGGAAAGTAGTTGTGTTTGGAAGAGATTTTAGACAAGTTCTACCTGTTATAGCATGTGCTGGAACGACTCAAATTGTCGTGTCTTTGTGATACACTCAAGTTTTAACACAAATATATTTACTACAAGTGCACAGCAAACGCAGTAGTATATAAGGGTTCGAATCCACAAAGACTAAGTTGTGCGACTCTCAGTCAAACATTCGAATCTAGCTAAGATAAATTAAATAGAGTTTTTGATTTAAACTGATTGTAAATTAGAAGATAATAAATTAAAACGGTTGTAAGCAATTGAAAAAAGCGCTAGTCATCAGGGAATTCTACAGGTTATAAAGTTTGAAATTCAGGTTGAATGCAAGATTTTATAATGAAAATAGTTCTCAACTCAAAAGACAATGATAAATCTCCTCTTGAAGTATTAGATCCATATAATCGAATTATTAAAGACAAACTCATGTTGTATTTAGATAATTCAATTATCCATTAATTACATATTTGATATGTTCATAAGCATCAAAGATAATACTCCCGCAAGTAGAGATACTTATTCATCTAGACTAGGTCAGGTTTCTAAACCAAATTCCTTTGTATTTATTAACCTAATATCATGAACAAGGTGATCAGGCTAATTCAAGCATTGATAACAAATCTAGACTAAGAGCCTAACAATTCAAATTCATAATGTCAAATTCTAACTATCAAACCTGGTTTCCATAGGAAACCCCTAAAACCTAACAAGGTGACTACTCAGACATGACTAGGCAATCAACAATCATCTTTAAAGAAGAACACATAAAAGAAATCGAATTGTATAGAAAATAATAGACAGAATTTAGAAATCTTCTCCAACTACAGGGTTACAATCTCTTCTCTCTGAAAAGCTCTCAATTCTCAAAAGTAATTAATTATATTGTGTTGTTTCTAAAACTAAGCCTAAGGCTTTTATAATAATCTAATAAAATAAGGAAAACCTAATCTAATAAGGAAAACTCTTGATAGGTCTTGAGGATGAATGCGTCTTTTTGATAATTTCCAAGCTGGTTCGGGTGATGGGATCGATCGATCCAAGTAGGGATCGATCGATCCAAGTAGAGATTGATCGATATGTCGTTCTGTTATGTCTGAGATCGATCGATCCAAGATGAGATCGATCGATCTGTTTTTACGTAGATCTCCAGGAGATTTGGATCGATCGATCTCTCTTCATGTGATTGCAAGATCGATCTTTTTCACTTGGGTTTGATCCATCCATCTTCATTTTGTCCATTTGCACCTGAAATCTTTAGAAAACCATCATTTTTTCTCCAGAACGTCTCAAACACCTAAAATCCTGAAAACATAACAAAAACACATGGAAAACACTCGAATGATGCCAAATAGCAAGTATAAATACCCACTATAAGGCATCAAAACCGAGTGATATCACTTTGCTAAATGCTTCACACTTATGGAAACATTGCAAAGTTTTGAAGCTAACAAGAAATATGCGTCTTGTGAATAAATATTTGAGTATTGAGGAAGCAAAGGAAATTGAAGAGTTTTCTAATTGGCATTAAATGTTGGTGATGGGAAACTATCGAAACCTAATGATGGAGAAGTTATGATTGATATACCATCGGAGTTTCTTATTACCAAATCATGCAATCATATGGAAGTAACAAGCAAAGAAATTTATGGAGATCCGAAAGTATTTCAACAGCAAAAGGATTCAAAGTTTCCAAGAAAGAGTTATATTGTGTCCTACGAATAACGATGTGGGTATGATAAACGATTTAATGCTTGACAAGATGGAAAGTAAGATTATAACTAAATGTTTACTTATTGAAAACATAATATATTTATACTATTTATATATATGTATATATTCATGTAATTGTTGATTTTTCAGGTGAGGAAATGATCTATTTAAGTGCGGATAGTATAGATCATGTGGACATGAAAGCAATCGAGAATCTTGTCTTTACTCCAGAATTTTTAAACATCATTAATTTGTCTGGAATTCCACGACATTTTCTACGTCACAAGATAGGTGCTCATGTGATGTTACTAAGGAATATTTATCCTAAAGGGGGTTTGTACAACGGGACTAGGTTACAGATAACGAATATGGCTAATCATGTTTTAGAAGCAATGGTTATAACTGAAGATAAGGTTGGTCATCGTGTTTTAATTCCTAAATTTTCTATAACACCAACTGATACTAGGTTGCCACCTAAGATGCGTCGAAGACAATTTCCATTGTCTACTGTATTCGCGATGACTATAAACAAAAGTCAAGGCCAATCACTAAAAGAAGTTGGGATTTACCTTCCTAGACCAGTTTTCTCTCACATACAACTATAATTCTTATGCTAAGTTTTTAATTGGTTTTGAATGTAATTTGTTACGTTTTATACTTTAAACAATATTGTTTTCTCTAACACGTTAATCTTATGTTAATTTTGTATTAGGCTCGGAAGGTAATGAATTTGAACAAGCTATTGTTCATCAGACATGATGGAATCAGAGTGAAGATATTTTTTAACATTTCTGTATGTGAAAATGTTTTAAGTTTTTTATTTCAAACCTTTAATTTATAATTAGATATTATTGTCAACTTAAAAATCTCGGGTAATATTTTATAAATCTTTTATCATTATATTCATATTGTGTATTACAATATTGCCATTACATAAGTTACGTTTTTCGTATAATAATATTAGTAACTATTTAATAATAAAAAATATTATCTATATCATAAAACACATTCAATTTTTTAGTTTATTTTAAAAATATTTACTTTTTAAAAAAGTTATATTTTTCAATGCTAAATATTGTAGTGTGGATTCTTGGGAATATACTAAAATTTATGACAATTCATTGAATGGTCACATTTATGTAAGAATACGTTTTTCAAAGTCGAATTTTAACCACATACAAGTTATAAATTTAAAATTCAAATTCATTTAGATTCATATTTTTCCTATAATATATATATATATATATATATATATATGTATATGTATGAGAGTCACTTTCATAATTGTAAAACTTCATCAACCAGCTTTGGTGTAAACTTCTTTCAAAATATCTATAGTTTTGTATTTAAGAAAAGAACATGAGTTCGTCCATAACAATCGCTGCATCTTGTGTTTCGAGAATGAGTCCAACTCCCGAAACAAAATCAAATAAGAAAATCACTCTCAAAGTCATGGACCAAGAGATTATAAAACAAACAGTTTCTACTTAATATTCTTTAAAATAATATTTAGATATTTATATATAGTTTTGATTTTGTATGATTTTGTTATATAGGGAAACCAAGTTTTCTATCGTTTCGGAATTCATACAAGATTTAAGAAACTTCTTACTTCTTATTGTGCAAAGAAAAACAGAAAGCGTCTAAACCCTAAAGAAATTCCTCAATCAGTTTTTTACTCTCTTATATCTTCTATATACCTTTTGTATATTAATCTTGGAATTAATCATATTTTATATGTTTGTTTTAGCTATCGGTGAAAGAAGGAGATGAGATATATGTGGCACTTGAATAATGTGGTGGCGGTTTAAATTTATATGCATTTTGATTTTCGTGTGTTTTTACTTTTTTAATTATGTGGTAACGTTGTTATATTCTAATTAATTTTTTTTATTTTATCAAATTGAAATTGTTAAATACATGTTTTCTAATCAGTTTTTATATTGATTATTAACTATGTGGATTGCTTATAAGTTTTATTAAAATTAATTATGCCTAATATAAATTAATTTGGAAAAATTTTAAAAAACCAATAACAATACAAATTAGTTACTTTGTACATATGAATAAGAAATGTCATTTATATAATCTTCTTTTATATCGTTTTTTGACAAATTAAGTAGTTTTAAAAATACTTATCTATAAATTAAATTTTAGCATTATGTTAATTTATTTTAAAAAGTAGAAAGGTAATAACGTATAGTGTCTTCTATGTGTCGTTAGATTATTAGCTTTATAAAGTCCGAATTATGAGTTTGTTAGACTAACATGTATAAAGCAATCCTTCCATTGCAACAACCTAAATGAAGATAATTTTGCCAAGATTCAATTTTTAAAATTTGTAATTTATTATATAAATGTTTATGTAATTTTATTGTTAGTATTCTTGAATTTTAAGTTTTATTAATTATATTAAAATTTAACATAAGAATAATTAATTAGATTCTTCTCCATAAACAACGCAATGTTTGCTTATATTCTAGATAACCATTAGCCGATGAAATTGTACAACACCAAAAATAAAAACATATATATATATATATATATATATATATATATATATATATATATTAAAATTATAAACGAAAACACAACCAACCATTCTAAAACCGTAATCGTTTAAATCTATTTGAACAAATGCGTTCTAAATTGACTTCGGGAATAAATGCGTAAAAGATAGCGATATCTGCAATTTCTTTTTCAGCTTCGACTTTTTAATTTCTTCTCCGAGGTTGAAAGTAGGTTATGTTTTGATTTTTTTAATATAGCTAGCGCGCCATCTCTCTTAGCAGATTTTGATTGTTTATTGTATCGTTCTTTTTTTATTTTGATTGTTGTTGGATGGTTAAGATGGCAGCTCGGTATTTGATTTCGGTTGTGAGTTTTCCTATCCTTATGCCTATAGAGTCTAGATCATCAACCGATTTATTCGTTGATCTAGGCTCTATCAGGTCACTCGGTTGACTTGAATCTCTGGGATTCATGTTGTAGGTTTATGAAAAGAAGAAGGATAAATTTGTGTTTTGAAAGTTTTTTAAAAGTGGAGAGTTTGTTGTAGGATTAAGTTTAGGTATGATGTTGTTATTTATAATGTTAGTAACTCATTTAATATATGAGAAGTGGTTGTTAAATAAAGAGTTAATATAGTTGGTTTGTTGTTATATGTCAAATCATTAATAAATATTTATGCATTTAAACATTTTTTATTTTATTTACAGATATTTAATTTTTATATTAAGTAATAAATATATAATTGGAATTTAATTGTATTTTAATTGATTTATTTAATAAAACCATAATTTTTTATAAAGAATCTATTAAATGGTTTTTATAAATTTAACATTGATGGACTTATATAACTAACCACTTCGTTTTTGGTCAATAATTATTAATTTTATTGGGCTTTGTAACATTAAAAATAGTATATTTTTTATGGGGCTAATCGATAATATTAATCGATAATATTTATTGGGCTTCGTTTTTGGTCAATAATGATGGACTTTTATAACTAACCACTTCGTTTTTTGTCAATAATTATTAATTTTATTGGGCTTTGTAACATTAAAAATAGTATTTTTTATGGGCCTAATCGATAATATTAATTTAGATCATCAATCATTAAATTTTAAAATATAATTGAATGTTATATAATATTGTGACACACCTTGAAATAAATTTTATCATACAAAAATACGCATGTACACAAAAAATAGATGTAGATAGTAATGTAGTAATAAATAAAGTGTAATATTTTACTATTTTTACTTTTAGTTTCGTAATTTAGTTTAATATTTACGTATTTAAGTTTAATAGTTTTAAAAAAATAAAGAATTTAGTTATTAATTTAGTAAACAGTATTTATTGTGTATTGGACTTTTATATAAGTTAAAATTAATATATACTATATTGGCCTAATCGAGTATGTTAATTTAATTCACTAATCTATTATGATTTTGTATATTCATATATTATCTAAACTTAAATTATACACTAAATTTTAAAAAATATTATTATACATTTATATTAAAAATTGTACATTTACTCTTGATATATTTTAGTTTAGATTTAAATTTATTTTTAACAAAATCTATAAAATCCATGTAAATGCTATACAAAAAATAATATATAAGTATATATCATAATGTGAGATTAAACTTACCAAAATAGTTGTGGTTATTGATTCGTTTATGATATTATTTGTAAAATGTAGACAGTAACTTTATAAGTGTCAGTCAAAATATAAAGATTTAATATAGATACAAAAAAATTACACTATATATATCTTGATGTTTTTTCGTTCGTGTTGGATGAACCGGTTCAAATCCCATTTATAACCGATTCAAATCATGTATAAGAAAAAAAAAATGTAAGTTTTTTCATAAACTAATATTACAACTAAAAGTATATTAATATTAAAGATTTTGAAAAAATCAATGTATTTTATCTTTACTAAAATTATGGTTTAACAATATAAATTTTAAAGATATCATGAGACTGTAAGAAAATATTTATAAAAATAGGTTTAACACTATTTTATATTTTAAATCATTATTAACAAATAGTCAAGAAATATTTACCTTGATTATCCTTTGAAAATTATTGTAAACTTCAAATAATATCTTGTGAACATTTATCCAAAATTATTAAAGAGTAATATGAAATTTAAATAATTATCATCTAAACAAATATTTTTACCATATATGGAATCACAAAGGATTACTTCATATTCCATCTGAAAAATTAGGATAAAATATTGTAAATATTATATTATTTGGTATTTTGATGTTTGAAACTTTATGCACGAGAAAGAAACTTAATAGATCTATATCAACAAACATTATTAATGTTGGAATTTGTACCGATTTATAACTCTTTATAAATATTAATTACGAATTTATATTCCCAGGATTCGTGCAAATAATGAATTAGACCTAAATATTAAGGTATAGAATATACCTGGTAATTACGCAACGGAAAGGTAAACGAAACTGGTCGAGGTTTCTGAGCACTCCAAGTGTCATGCCTCTACCGGTATCCACACGCACACAAACTGGATCGAACTGGTATGCTAGTACCAACGAGATCAGTTCTCATAAGAGTCGTCGCGACGAACTATTCGTCTCTGCCTCTTTTCTCTCTAGGGTTTTTTGTTAATTAGGTTAATCTCTTTATTTTTTCCTTAACCCCCTCGTAACATCATTAAATATATATATATATATATACTTAACGAAATACCAATGGGCTAAGCCCATATAATTTT
>OVBE01007132.1:0-14272 GCA_900406425.1 Iberis pinnata | reverse complement strand
CTTTTCTTTTCTTTCTTGACAGTTATGTCAAACCCTCACAATTCCTATTCGTTGCAATATGTCCTTGAGAAGGACAAATTGATTGAATCAAACTTTCTTAATTATTTTGGAGATCTGGAAAGAAAGAAAACATTTGATGTTTCTTCTTCGGGTATCTATGTTAAGTAAATGTTACTACTTCTAACTCTACTCCATGGGTATTAGATACCGGTTGTGGTGCTCACATTTGTGTGAATGTGCAAGGGCTTGAAACCAGTAGAGTTTTGGAGGAAGGACAAGTTGAACTTCGTGTGGCTAATGGAGAAAAAGTTGCTATACTAGCTATGGGAACATATAATGTGTCCTTACCTTCAGGCATGGTTTAGAACTTAAGAATTGTTACTATGTTCCTGCTATAAACAAGAATATCATCTCAATTCCATGCTTGGACATTGAAGATTTTGAATTTTCGATCAAGAATAAATGTTGTTCTTTTGATTGTGATGGTAATTTCTATGGCAGCGCTCCATTAGAGAATGGGCTTTATGATCTAAATCAAACATCGCCTGTTTATAACATTCGTACCAAGAAGTTAAGTCTAATGACTTAAATCCAACATTTCTCTGGCATTGTTTTTTAGGCCATATAAATGAGAAACACATTCAAAAGCTTCATCACGATGGAATTTTGAGCTCATTTGATTATGAATCTTATGAGACATGTGAATCTTGTTTGTTGGGAAAAATGACTAAAGCTCCATTTACTGGTAACAGTGAAAGGTCTAATGGCCTATTGGGCTTGATACATTCAGATGTATGTGGGCCCATGAGTATAAGTGCTAGAGTAAATTTTTAGTACTTCATTACATTTACTGATGACTTCAGTAGTTATGGTCATGTTTACCTAATGAAACATAAATCTGAGTCCTTCAAAAAGTTCAAGGAATTTCATAATGAAGTACAAAATCAACTTGGCAAAACGATTAGCACCTTGCGATCAGATTGTGGAGGTGAATATCTAAGTCAAGCTTTCAGTGATCATCTAAGAGAATGTGGAATTATTTCACAACTCACTCCACCGGGAACGCCACAGTGGAATGGTGTGTCAGAAAGGAGAAATCGAACTTTATTGGATATAGTTTGATCGATGATGAGTCACACAAATCTTATATTCCTTATGTCTCATGGCATAGTTCTCAGCAAGACTCAGTGTCCTTCGACACGTGATGAGCGTGAACGTATGAGAAATATTCCTTATGCATCTGCTATAGGATCTATCATGTATGCCATGTTGTGCACTCGTCCAGATGTTGCATGTGCTTTGAGCATGACGAGCAGATACCAGTCTGATCCAGGTGAAAGTCACTGGATAGCAGTCAAGAACATCATTAAGTACTTGAGAAGAACTAAGGATAAGTTCTTGGTATATGGAAGAAGTGAGGAACTAGTTGTGAGTGGTTTCACAAATGCTAGCTTTTAGAAAGGAAAAGATGATTTTTGATCACAGTCTGAGTTTTCCTTCTGCCTCAATAGAGGAGATGTGAAGATTAGAAAGTTCCAATGGATGCAAATATTGTTGATCCTTTGACTAAAGTTCCTTTGCACCCTAGGCGTGAGAGTCACACTGTTGCAATGGAAATTAGATTTATAAAGATGTGATCTTTATTCTAGTGGGAGTTTTATTTATGATGTTCATGTTTACAAACATTTGATATGTTTTTAAAAATAATGAAATTGGTTTCATAGATTATTTGATTATTGGATAATTAAATAATTGTCCCAATGTAACTTATGTTATTCTTATAGGTCATCAAGTACGTGACTTGCNAAACCCTATAAGTGTATGACGACATAAATTAAGAAGGTCCCTAGTCAAGGTTATTAACAGGGGACATTAATAACTATGAGTGACTAGTATGTGAGGTGACTGATGACTAAGTTTCATGGAGTCATTAATATGAAGTATTAAAGTCAATCACATAGATATGTGTTGGAGAACACAGTATCGGACTTACCCGCTATGAGAACTCTACAAGATTGTTATATGAGTGTCATAAGAGTTTCTCATAACAACTATAGAGTATAGTCCTTTGACTTGAGTTCGTCATGATTTTCTTACACATGGATTAGTGCACTTTGACCTTGTCAAACATCAGCCACAAAAGGTGATTATAAAGGCATTGATTAGGTGTATTATAAAGTGTGTGAGAAACATGAATGGAACAAGATGGGATGTGTCCCTTCCATATAACGGGAGATAGATATCTCAGGGCCTATCGAAGATTTGATACTGAAAAATGTGTGGCCGCGCTCAAACGAGGTGAATGTCAGNAAATAAGGATGACACAGTTTCTTGCCTTATGCTGAGATCGAGATATAGAGACAAAAGGATAAAGGAATAGATGATTCCAGTACAAGTGGAAGATTGTTGGGAATGTCCTGAAATCTTTTTGTACTTACTCTAGATAAAGTTGTAGTGTCAAGGTTTGACAATTATATAATGGTAGGTGGTTATAATGTTTTGCTAGAGACCGCTTATAATATATGGTTTATGAATCCATTGCTAGTATTATATAATCCTACATGGTCATCCTACATGGTCACACATCTAAGCAAACTAGATTAGTGATTTATTGGGTTTTAACAATATAATATATATGTTTTATATAAGATATAATATATATATATATATACATAATTGTTTATATATGATTATATATAATTTATATATAATTACTTACGTTAACATATGTTAATGGGATTAAGAATCACAATTAGAGTTGGGCTTGGCCCATGATGCTCACGTAATGTGTTAATATGATTAACACATATATAAACTTCATTAATCGTTAATGAAAAGGTGATTAACCTAATTGAACAAGAAACCCTAGAGAGAGAAAAAGAGGATTGTTCTTCGTGACGGCTCTTTAGAGATTTGATCTCGTAAGGTACTAGCATAACATCTTCGATCTAGTTTGTGTGCGTGTGGATACCGGTAGAGGCACGACACTTGTAATGCTTATAAACCTCGACTAGTTTCGTTAACCTTTCCGCTGCGTAATAACAAGGTACGTTCTATACTTTTTGATTTAGATCTAATTCATAATTTGCACGAATCCTGGAAAATTGAATTCGTAATTAATATTTATAAAGCGTTATAAATCGGTATGAATTCTAATAGTGAAAACATTAACCTTAACAATATCTACAATATCAGCCTTTAGGACGGTGCAAAGACAAGTCGCAGCCTCACGATCAGCAAGCCTTGGCTAATATTTGTTTGTCCAGGAGAAGATCCTTGAGGACAGGGATGCAGACGCCAAACTTGAGAGTGTCTATTGGGCAGCTTCCACTGACAACGGTGGAAAATTAAGATGTTGAATGTAAGGGACATCACAACGGAGCCTGAGACTTTCGAAGCCATATTTCAAACAACAACAAAAAATGGTGAAGAAAAATGAAGAGAGCGAGTGTCTATTTATAATATAGGAGTTTAAAGGGTAGGGGCAATTCAACAAAGATGTTACTACGTAGCATCTTTTATCAATAAATATATATATTTTTATATTATTGATTTCTGACAGCCTATCACTCTTTTATTAAGTTGTAAGATAATCTGCATTTATCATTATCAAGAAAAGAATCGACTATGAAATTATTATTATTAAGGGACAATAATTTTCAAAAAATCTAATTAATAATGCTATCAAATATTTGCTGAATCTAGAATCGTCGATCCGAAGATTTGAGTTCGTATTTGATAAAGGAAAATTACAGGTCGAAACTAGATGGGCGCGTCGACAATACTGACACGCTTGATCGTTCTTTACAAAGATTTTAGTGCGTCGAAAGAGTGTGAGAAATAAAGTATTAGGTCGTCGAAATGAGCTCTGACTTCTCTCTAGGAATTTCTCTCTCTAAAAACCAACCCTTTTCCGCTTCGGGATGTTCTTCTATTTATACTCGACGCCGTGCTAAAAAGGCGGTACGTGCACTGCTGAGTCGGCTGGTCCACGCGCTTCGACGTGCTGGCGAGGCGGGCTTCTCTTCTTCCTTCTCTTCGTAAGCTTTGTCTTGAGGGGCCTGGGGAGCTGGGCCCATATCCCACAATATTGTCACATGGTTTTCTTCCTTTACTTAATGTTAACGCATATAGTTTTCTGTCAATTAGACATATATATATTGTCCGCATGCTAGATCCAATCCGCATCGATGCGAATTATCCATGGACACACCTGCAATATACGCACACTAAATTGGCAATGTTCTATATTGTCTGCGATCTATAGCACTGGCGGATGTAGTAAAAGTAGGACTGTCAAAATGGACGGACGGCTCATGGTCCATCCATGTCCAATTACGCCCATGATCAAAGCGGTTTGGATAATGTAGACATTGGTCCGTCCAATTAGCTTAAAAATTAAACGGACCCTACGACGAGTACTTCGTCTGGTAAAGGTGGGGTCGCGGGACCAGTGAAAGAAGCACCCGGGCAGATAATCGAGGTGGCGAGTAAGACGAATTCTCCTACTGATCACATGGATGTGATCCCGTTGTCAACGAGAAAGGAGTCGCGCGGTAACGCCGCGCAGGATGATCCGATGGATATGGTCTCTCTGACTGTGAGAACTGAGGCGCTTGCGAAGAGACGTGCTGCGGCGAAATCTTCTAAACCGAAAGAGAGGATTCCTCCGAATAGTGATGCCACGCGTAGTGCGATGACTCCAACATTTGAGTCGTTCGTTCCTTGGTCGGACGGGGAAGGCTCGTCTGCCCTTCCTCTGTCGGACATCGACAACATGACTAGCATCAAGCCTTCGATCATGACAAAGGCGCGCCTTCGAAAAATGCCGATCAAGTGCGGCTTTACTGATCCCAACCTCGTTTTCCGAGTTCCAAGCCCGAGGGAGCGACCATGGGATCCCCCGCAAGGCTACTTTGCTGTTTTTGAGGATTACTTTGCTTGTGCGCGGGTATGGTTCCCAATACCGAAGGTATTCGTCTCCTACTGCGCGAAGCGTCGCATGAGTATTTCACAACACCTTGGTGGGGATGCTGTTCTTAGCGGCCGAAGTTGGGGTTAAAGTTTGTACCGCATTCTTTACCAACGCGACGAAGTTCTCTGCCGGTATGAGAACTGTGGATAAAGTTTGCTGCCCGATGGGTATGTTCTACGTGTCGTGGAAGAATAAGTACAAGGCCATCGGCGGGGTACCGAGGAAAATTTGGGACTGGCAGCGTCGATGGTTCTACGTGAAAGTCAACGACGCGTCTGTGCCGCCCTGTGCCTACAACTATTACATGAGATGGAATATGCGCGTTGGTAAAGATTCATGTTACCTTCGCATTTTCCTTTGTTCGCACTAACACGTTCGTCTTTTGGTTGCATATCGTCCTTTGCCTCTTAAGAAGTATTCTCCTGGGTTCTTCGAAAACATTAAGAAGATCCAAAATTTAGGGTTGACTATGTGGAATGACATCACTCGCGAGGGTATCAGTCAGCGTTGGCCTGTTTTTGCTAAAGGTGCATCGTATTGTTGCGTTCGTCGAAATTTTTCACTTTGATTCGTTACGGAGTTGTTTATTTTGCGTTTTTCAGTTGATTGGGATCGTTGTCCAGTGCTCAAGTCGAGACCAATGACGGCGTATTTTGTCAAAGAGTTGAGGGCTGCGGCCCTGGGAAAACAAGCCGAAGCCGCGACCAAACTGTTACAAACCATGGTGGTTCTTGAGGCTGCCAAGGAAGTCAAAAGTGCGGACGAAAAAGTCACAGATGAGAGAGTGGAGGAAAAAGTGGTTGCGGAGGAAGATACTGCTGAGGCATCTGCTGCGGCCATTTGGTCTGAGAAGGCTGCGGGAAAGAGGGTTCTTCAATTTTCACCGAAAAGGAAAAGGACTGTGGCCGAGGAAGTCAAGGCGCAGAAAAGGGCCTTCAACGCTACGCTGGTGATTAAAGAGCCAATCGACGCCCCTCCGTTGAATGTCGCTCCAACTGATCCACCTCCTGCTGCAAACGCCGAGGTGACTCCTGCTACGGACAACGAGGTCATCATCAAAGAGCCTCGAACTGAAGAGCATTCGATCATTCAGGTCGACGTACGCGGCAGCTAGGAGGGCGGAGACGAGTTCGAGGAACTCGGTTTTGAGGGTGGTGACGGCAATCTTTCGGATCACGTCAGTTCGCAGTTCTTGGAAGATTGTGAGAAGCTCCCATTTTGTTTTCATTACGACGATGTGCTTAAGATGCACGAGGATCCCATCGCTTGCGGTGAGCTCGTGAGTCAGTTGATCCCCTCCGCTGCCCCTGACCCGTTGGCGATCGAACAAGATATTCGACGAGTTCTCCTCGTCTTTTATCAGGGTAAGCTTTTTCTGAAGTTTCTCTTTTCATCGATCTTTGCTAACCTTTCTTTGTTCGCACAGACTGGTCAGATGGCGAACCATATGTTTAGGTGGTTTAGAGCAAAAATGAAGGTTGCTCGCGAGGCTGCTATAGCAAATCATGAGAACGCAGATAAGTACATTCGGCTGTATCATGGGAAGAAGGATGCCGCGAAGAAGTTAGTCGAAATCGGCAAGACTCTTGAGAAGCAAGTGTCCGACGCGCTGGCGATGGCAGAGCGAGCTAACACGGTTACAAAGGCTGCCGAGGCGGAGTGTGATGCTTTGAAGGTTGAGAGAGATGGCTTCGCGGTGCGTAACGAGGGTCTTGAGCGTGAGATGAAGAGACTTGTGGAGGAGAATCAAGTGCTTGCTACTCGCTTTGATGATGCGAACAAGGAGAGGTCGCACATGATTAGGAAGCACGAATCTATGGTCAGAGACGCTCTTGCGAAAGCTGAGGAGACTTGGGTTGCGTCTTTCGAGGCTCAATTATGGAAAATTCGGAGATATTTGGATGGGACGCGCGAAGCTCGACCGCTCGATGAGGCCATTGCCTGTTATGAGAAGGCTGATGATCTCTTTGGCATGGTGGTTAGCTTCGGCGGAGTCCTCCCTGATATCCTTCGAGAATCTCTCGCAGAACAGCTCGAGGAGAAGAAGAAAGCTCGAGCTTTGGTTGAGGTATGCGACCTTGCGCCGGACGATCTCGTTTGTCCGATAAGGCCTCTGGAAGTCGTTGTTTGGACGGCTGATGATCAGGGTTCTTCGATTCAGCCTGCTGGGGCGAACGATGAGGCGGCTAAAGATGATGATGTGGAGGATGGCGCGGCGTAGAGTTGTTTTTCCTTTATCCCTTTGTTATTTTTGTGATCTCTTCCTTGTTGTTGTTTCGTTGTTTTGGCCGCGTTAGCCTCGGTTTGCCCATTTGTTCCGGTTCGACGACGATCTTGCGAATCTGGGCTCGACTTACACGTGATCGTCGCTTGCCGGGACGTGCGAGGTTTTAGCTTGGCTTTTCAGATGCAAGTGTTATTTCTTAGTTTTTTCCTTATTCCCATAGTGATCGTTTTGCTAGAACGTCACTGCTTTTACGAGGGTTACCTCGGCGAGTCTGGGCTCGGCTTTTTGATTTTGTTTTATGAGGGTTACCTTGGCGAGTCTGGGCTCGGCTTTTCGATTTTGTTTAACGAGGGTTACCTTGGCGAGTGTGGGCTCGGATTGTCGTTTGCGCGTAGTCTGAAATGACTTGAAGTTTAATATAAACGGAGGGTAATGAGGGCGTCTATTCCCCCCCCCCTAAAAAAATTTATTGTTCTCATTTTTTTTGTTATAGCGGGACCCTTATCTTGGGCTGCCTACGTACCCATTATAGAGGGATCAAGTCATCCGTAGTTCAAGATGCGGCATACCTGAGTTAGTAGTGGTAGAGTTTCAGGTGATGTACGTTTCAGGAGCGCGGCTGCATTGTTCCGTGTAGGTCGGCCAGCTGGTAGATGACTGGTTTGATGACTTTTGATACTTGGTATGGGCCTTCCCATATACTGCCGAGCTTGCCTGCTCGGTATTCCTTCGTGTTGTCGAACACGTGGCGAAGGACCAGATCTCCGTCGCTGAAGCGTCGCACATTAACGTGTTTGTTGTAATAACGCGCCGCGACTTGTTAATAATTCTGGATACGTAGTAGTGATCGTGCAACATTGCGTTGTTTGCGTTGCTGTTCTCGGGCAGTTTTAGTCTTCTAAGGCTGTATACGTTGACTTTGGAAGGCACCATAGCCTCGATGCCGTGAGCTAGGGAGAATGGGGTTTGATTCGTCGCCCTTCTTGGCGTTGTTCGATGAGACCAAAGGACTCCTTCTAGCTCGTCTGCCCACATGCCCTTTTTCTTTTCTAGTCGCTTCTTCAAACCGTCAACGATGGTCTTGTTGGTTGCTTCGGCTTACCATTTCCTTTTGGGTACCGGGGCGTCGAGTGGCTGAGACGGATCCTCCATCTTGAGCAGAAGTCTTCAAATTGATGCGAGCATAACTACGACATGTTATCTGTGACGATCTCGTAAGGGAGACCATGCCTGCAAATGATGTATTTCCAGACGAAGTTCTGCACCTGGGTATCGTGTATTTCGGCGTATGATTTGGCCTCGGCCCATTTGGTGAAGTAATCCGTCATGACAATGAGGTATTTCCGGCCACGGGACGAAGGCATTGGTCCGACGATATCCATTGCCCATCGCATGAAGGGGTATGGCGATGCCGAGCTACGTAGGAGTTCAGTCGGTTGGTGGATATTTGGTGCGTGACGTTGACATTGTTTGCACTTCAAGGCGTACTTGTGGCAATCTGCGATCATAGTAGGCCAAAAATGTCCGTGTTTTTTATCTTTCGTGCAAGGGCGCGTCCGTTGGAGTGATTACCTCCCGCTCCGTCGTGCGTTTTGCTGATAATTTGTTCTATCTCGTCGGGGCCGGGACAGGTGCGTAGGATTCCCGTTGAGTCACATCGCAGCAAATTCCCGTCCATCAACATGTAGTGGGCTGCTTTCGCCTTTAGCCGTCTTGCCGTCCACTTATCTTGAGGTGCGGTGCCATCGGCTATGTATAACTTGATTTTGTCGCGCTAGTCGGTGATTGGAGCTTCGTGATCGGCTCCGAATTTGACGTCGTCTTCCGCGATGTCCTGGTCGTCGATGAAATGGACAAAGTCTGGGCTTATGCTTGGCTTTGTTATCTCTTCTACTGGTATGGTGTGGCATAGGTTGGAGTCGCTTGCTGAAGCTATTGTCGCGAGTGCGTCAGCGATTTTGTTCTCACTTCTTGGGATTTTGACGATTTCGAAGTATTGCAACTCCCTTGCTAGATGTTGGACAACGCGCAAATAGGCGTCCATCCTTTCGCTTTTTGCCTCGTAGTGTCCCGAGAATTGGCTGGCGACAAGTTGCGAGTCGCAGAATGCTCGTATATGCTCCAATGCCTTTGGCTAGTTTCAGTCCTGCTATAATCGCCTTGTACTCTGCTTCGTTGTTAGATGCGTTGAAGCCTAACCAAAAAGATTGTTCCAATACTTCGCCTTCCGGGTATTCTAGCCGTATCCCCACTCCCGATCCTCCTGAACAAGAGGATCCGTCGACATGCAGTGTCCAAATAAGGGGGGCTTCTGCGCCTTCGATTAGTTCGGGTGGTAGCTCAGTGATAAAGTCTGCTAACACCTGAGACTTCGCGCTCGTCCGTCCTCAGAAGTCAATGTCGTACTCACTTAGTTCGACGGCCCACTTCGCCATTCGTCCTGATTGACTTGGGCTGTGAAGGATAGCGCGTAGGGGTTGGGTTGTTAAGACTGCGATGGTGTGCGACTGGAAGTAGGGTCGAAGTTTGCACGCTGCGATGACGACGGCGTACGCGAGCTTCTCTAAGGTTAGATAGCGAATTTCCGCGCCGTCTAGGATTTTTCTAGTGTAGAATATTGGTCGCTGTTCACTGCGGTCTTCTCTCACGAGCACGCCGCTGACCACCGTCGTGGATACTGAAATGTAGAGGTAGAGCGTCTCTTCGTCTTCAGGTTTGGCTAATATGGGCGGCATGGACAAATACTCTTTCAGCTCTTTGAATGCTTGCTCGCACTTGTCATCTCAGTCAAACTTTTTGTTGCCGCGCAACAGTTGGTAGAACGGAATGCATATGTCCGTCGATCTTGAGATGAACCTGTTTAGCGTTGCGATGCGACCAGTAAGGCGCTGTACTTCTCTCGTGCTTTTTGGAAAAGGCAGGTCGATCAACGCCCTTATTTTCTTCGGGTTTGCCTCTATCCCTCTTTGTGTGACGATGTACCCGAGGAATTCGCCTGAAGTGACGCCGAATGTGTATTTGGTCAGGTTGAGCTTCATTTCGTACTTGTTCAGTATGGCGAAGCAGGAGCGTAGGTGCGCTATGTGGTCCGTTTTCGACAGAGATTTGATGAGCATATCGTCGATGTAGACCTCCATCGACGTTCCCAGCAAATCGGCAAACATGCGATTTACTAGCCTCTGGCATGTCGCGCCGGCATTCTTTAATCTGAACGGCATGAATGCCATCTTTTCTCGATCGTTGGGATACGTTACTATTTGGTTGTACCCTGACAACGCGTCCATGAATGAGAGCAGTTCGTTTCCTGCTGTTGCTTCGACGAGACGATCTATGTGCGGCAGGGGGTAGCTATCTTTTGGACAGGCTTTGTTAAGGTCAGTGAAATCAACGCAGACCCGCCACTTTCTGTTTTTCTTCTTTACTACTACCGGGGTGGCTAACCATTCCGGGTACTTGACTTCTGTAATAGATCTAGCGCGCAGTAGCTTTTCCACCTCGTCGTTTACCGCTTGCGCCCTCTCCGGGCCCAATTTTCGACACTTTTGTCTGATTGATTTGAACGTTGGATCGACGTGAGCTCGTGGCAGGTGATGCTATGATCAATGCCGGTCATGGATTCGAGCGTCAAGGCGAACGAGTTAGAGTTTTCTTTGAGGAAAACAATCAGCTCCTCCTTAATAGAGTCGTCGTGCTCGTGGCCGATGCCTACGCATCATTATGGGTTCTCTGCGTGGATATTGATTTGGTCGATTGACTCGTAGCGTTGTTCATTGATGTTTGCGCGTTCTTTGGGGATATCTGGTCTCTCCGCGCGTCCCAACTATAGTTGCTATAACTCGTTGCTTTTACGGGCTTTATGTTCCGCGATGAAACATGTTCTTGCTGCTCGTTGGTTGCTCCTTAAGGTCACTGTCCCCCTTTCCGTCGGGATTTTGACGCACTGGTGAAAGATCGAGACCGCGGCCTTAGTTGCTGCGAGCCACGGGGTTCCCAGGATGGTGTTGAAGATTGGATGCTCGTCGACCACCTGGAATTTTGTTGTTATGATGCTTCCTTCGGCTCGGACTGGGAGTTTGATGGTCCCGACAGTCTCTACCGAATCGCCACTGAATCCGGTGAGGGACTGTGTCGTCTTCTTGATCGCCTCTTTGCCGATTTCCATCTTTCGAAGTGTGCTCCTGAGGATTATATCGACCGAGCTGCCCGTGTCGACGAGGATCCTGGTTACCTCACAATCCCCAACGATAAGTTCGACGAGGATGAATTCCTTTAATGTGCTGTTGATCCCGATAAGATCATCGACAGTGAAACGGATTGGCTCGTGCCTCATCTGCTTGCTGATTGCCGCGCCTCGAGTGTTCAGGACCAAATTCTCTGGTTTTGCCATGATGCGAATGCAATCGTCGCGCCTCTCGATGCCACATAGGATCACGTTGAAGCGCCATCTTGGTGGTGGCATATCTTCGATCCTTTCATTATTATTGTGCTGGCGCGGTGGGGCCATATCCTCGTCGACTGGCTGTCTTTATCGTCCGCCGCCCGCTACCCGGTCTTGATTCGGGGAGGCAGTTCTGGGATCGCTCTCTGTTAGCTCGAGGCAGATATTGGTTCGGCCGACGCTGTTTGTCGCGCCCCCGACTCTCTTGGTACTTCTTTAGGAGTGTATCCTTCAGATGGCGGCAGTCGGCCGTGCTGTGACCATGTCTGTTGTGGAATTCGCAGTACGCGTTCCTATCGTCGTCCTTCCTCTGATAGATCATAGGTTTGCGCTCTTCTACTAGGTAGTTCGCGCTTCTCTTCCCCCTATCCTGCTTCGTCTGTCCTTCGTAAAACTGCCGGTGTTCGACATGTTCTTCTTTCTCTTTTCCATAGTGAGTTTTGGTGTGCTTGAGAGACATCACCGCTCTCTCCTCCTCCATCTCGATAAATCTGTTCGCGCTATGCAATGCGTCTTCTAGCGTTTGTGGTTGGTTTAGCAGCAGTTCCTCGCGGAATCTGGATTCATACCATAGGGCGTTTCTTAGCGCGGCTATCGCGGCTTCATCCGAGATCACTACTTTCGATACGACTTCCTTGTACCATTCTATGAATGTCCTCAGCGACTCTCGTGGCCCCTGGCTTAGGGACCATAGATCGGCGGTGGAGGTTTTCTTCTCCATGAACATGGAGCAGTGCTTGACGAAAGCCGTCGATAGTTGCTGGAAGTTGTCTATCGATCGGGCTTCAAGATGGGAGAACCAAGAGAGCGCGGCTCCGCCTAGGTTTTCCAAGAGCAACTGGCAGAGCCCCGCGTCTCTTTCCTCGTTGGTGAATTGAGCGCGTCCCATCGCAATGGTGAAAGCGGTCATGTAATGTGTCGGGTCTGTGTTTCCCTCAAACGTCTGGAACTTGATCTTCCCGGTGTGCTTGATCTTGGTTTCGGTGATTCTTTTGGTGAAAGGGGTACGCTGAGTTTCTTCGACGACTCGCTCGATTTCTGGAGCTGATCTCATCGCCCAATGAACCAGCGAACTCATTTCTCGCAGCTGGGCCTTCAGTGCCCTTATTTCGTCACTTGGACTGGATGTGTTCGGAGTGGTCGTCGTCTCTATGCGGTGGTTGGTTACTCGGTCTTGCTGCGTCTCGGCGGGCGGTGTGGTTACGTCCGTCATTCCGAACAGGTTCCTGTTCAAGACCTCTAGTTCGGCTCTTCTCAAACTCGCCGTCATGACGGCTTCGAGCTTGCTCCTCAGTTGGCGTGATTCGTTCTCTTGTTCTTCGAATCGACGCATGATCGACTTGTTCATTTCTTCCTGCGTCGGCAGCCCTGGAATCCTATCATTCGGCCCTGCTAGTGTCCTTGGGTCGGCGGCCTCGTTGCTTCGACCTTCAAGATGAGTTATGTCTTCAATAAGTACGGGCCCGTCCAAGTTACTTGTGCTCGCCATGTGTTTGGTGCGTCTTTGTTTCCTTTATCTAATGATTCCCCAGCGGAGTCGCCAATTGTTGAATCTAGGATCATCGATCCGAAGATTTGAGTTCGTATTTGATAAAGGAAAATTACAGGTCGAAACTAAATGGGCGCGTCGACAATACCGACGCGCTTGATCGTTCTTTACAAAGATTTTAGTGCGTCGAAAGAGTGTGAGAAAGAAAGTATTAGGTCGTCGAAATGAGCTCTGACTTCTCTCTAGGAATTTCTCTCTCTAAAAACCAACCTTTTTCCGCTTCGGGATGTTCTTCTATTTATACTCGACTCGTCATCATTGCGAATGGTTAGCTAGGTCTCCTGTTCATGCGGCCGTCTAGCCTCTAGGGAACTGTACGCCGTGCTAAAAAGGCGGTAGGTGCACTGTTGAGTCGGCTGCTCCACGCGCTTCGACGCGCTAGCGAGGCGGGCTTCTCTTCTTCCTTCTCTTCGCGGGCTTTGTCTTGAGGGGCCTGGGGAGTTGGGCCCATATCCCACAATATTGTCACATGGTTTTCTTCCTTTACTTAATGTTAACGCATATAGTTTTCTGTTAATTAGACATATATATATATATATATATATATATATATATATATTGTCCGCATGCTAGATCCAATCTGCATCGATGTGAATTATCCATGGACACACCCGCAATATACGCACACTAAATGGACAATGTTCAAAATTGTCTGTGATCTATAGCACTGGCGGATGTAGTAAAAGTAGGACTGTCAAAATGGACGGACGTCTCATGGTCCGTCCATGTCTAATTACGCCCATGATCAAAGCGGGTTGGATAGTGTAGACATTGGTCCGTCAAATTAGCTTAAAAATTAAAGTTAAAAGATTTGAAGAATTTTTTTCTTTTGTCATGTGATTTTTTTTTTTTTTTTAACCTAAAAATCTAAAACGACGTCTTTCGTTTTTTTCTTTCTTCCCTAAGGTTAATATGCATGTTATAATCCGACCTTATCTTTAGAGTTTGGACTTTGTATTAACATTTATATAAGCAAAATGTCATGAGTCAACGATGTTAAAACGTAGATTCCACAAAACATTCATTTATAATATATATATATATATATATATATATATATATATATATATATAAATAATAGTT
>OVBE01007131.1:0-18879 GCA_900406425.1 Iberis pinnata | reverse complement strand
TAAAACCCAAAAGATAGTGCAAGTAAGAAGGTCAATAGCCATTAACTGTTTAAGTAATTAAGTTCCTGAAACAACTAACAACATCTAAGAAAGAAGTCTCTCCTAAAGGTAACAAGGAAAGAATGAAAAATGGGAATGTAAATGGGTATGATCACTTTGAGTTTCAAAAGGGTAAAACTAGGACGCATCACTGGGTAGAATTAGGGAACTTAGGTTTCATTAGCATTGGGTAGATGAGGTTATATTTCTGTATGCATCTAAGTGTTCTAATCTGTACCCTTCTGCTAAAGCTCATTCCCTTTTTGAGAGAACCCTTGTTCTGAATTACTAACCACTGCATGAAGGGGTCATTTTTACTCCTTAACATGTCCTTGACCAAATGAGTTCATTGAAGGCACATAACTTGATGCATGGTTCCTGATTAATGAATGTTAAAGAAACAAACGAATTTGAATGAATTGTGGAAGTTGAAATTGGTCTGTGATGAACTGTGATGAACTGTGATGAGTATGGCTAAAGTATTTAAGTAAGTTGAACTTAGGATTGCATTCTAGAACTAGTAACCATGACATTAATATTACATGTGTTTGCAGCATTTTTTGGTTCTGAGTTCCCACCTTCAAACTTCACTCCCAGACTTATGAATTACTTGCTTGAGGGCAAGTAAGGATTTAGTTTGGGGGAGTTGATGACTCTGACTTTTCATGGATTTTACATATCAATTAGCATCAATTCTGAGGTCTTTAGGCCTGCATACATCACATTTCTAGTTTATATTAGTAAGTTTGTGATTTTTAGGACTTTTGCATTAGAATTTGCATATGCACGCATTTTGGAGATGTTTCAGGAATTTCAGGAGTTTTCGGGAAGGATTTGTGAGATTTCAAAAAAGCAGCACTTAACATTGAATAGATCAGCACTTAGCATGAAATGGACTAGATCTATCCCATCACCTATCTGGATCGATCCTGCAGCTCATACCTGGATCGATCTCAAGCACTTCTGCAGCACGTACCTAGATCGATCTCAAGCACTCCTGCATCAAGTCGAGATCGATCCCAGCACCAAGCTCCTAGATCGATCCCACACTCTATCCAGATCGATCCCAGAAACATTTCAGATCGATCCCATCTCAGCACGAATCGATCTCCATACTCCCCTTCAACGATCTCTCTCTTTCAAGGAAATTTGTGAAGTCTCAGACGAAGCTAAGGAAGTGCATGGAATTGAAGCAAGACTAAGAAAGAAGCAAGGATGGATCTATCTTAGCTCAAGCATGCATGGATCGATCCCACTCTCAAACACGTTCCAGGATGGATCGATTTCGACCCTTACATCCAAGCTCTCAACACTTCGGATCGATCACACACAAGCTCAAGCTCCGACCCGACCAACTAAAATCCGGATAGCACCTGAACCAAAGCCCAAGATCCAAGACAATGATTAGCTTTTTGTCTTTAGTGCGAATTAGGGCATTTCTTTGAACACTATAAAAGCCCTAATTCGCCTCCATTTATAAGAAGCTTAGTTTTTCTTTCCTTTTTAGGTTTTAGTCTTAGGTTTTCAGTTTCTTTGTTGTTCTTCATGTTCTTGGTGTAAAAACCATATTTCTTTCAACTTTTAAGTTAATCTACTATTTTTCCTTTACTTTCTTGTTTAGCTTTAGGTTGTTGTTTAGTTGGTACTTGTTGATTTTTGTTTTAAGCTTTTAATCTCTTGTATTAAATTTGTTCTTCATCTCTGTTTTACTATTTTGTTGATGTTCTTAGTTTATAGGTTTGTGTTCTTGCTGTTCTTCATCTATTTATCCTTAGATCTGCATGTTTACCTTTGAAGTTATGATTTCTGTTTTCTCTGCTTCTACTCCCATGAGTAGTGAGTAGTCCACTAAGTTCCTAAGGATGGGGTAGACTAGGGTTGATGTTCTAGGTTTACCTTAGTACCTAAGCTGTTTGTTTTTAAATCTCTTCTGTTTCACCTGCTCGTATTGCTTATTGTATTTCATCCTGAAAAGGACTGAAAACCCGCCTTTAGGCCCTTCAACACCGAGAGGTGATTCATTGAAGGTGTCCGGAACTAGGTGATTCAGAGATTCGTTTCCCCTTCTAAGGCATTAGTTGTTTGGGAAACTTATTGACTATAGTAGATTGTTGTTCATGCCTACTTAGTAATTACTTTCTATGAAGAGAGTTAAGTCTGTGATTACTTTGCTTGAAATTGATTGCAAAGAGATCGGAATTGGTTGCTTATGTTTCTACTGTGTAGGGGTTAGCTCATTGTATGAGGTATGTTGCTACTTAGGTACCTAAAATCCTACTATCAAGGGGTCATCAAGCCCTACTTGGCCATGATCAAGTCTGGCTCGATCGTGTGATCCGGTGGCTCGATGTAGAGATCGAGTTGGCTTGGTCGAGTTGGGCTCGACGTTAGATATAGCCGGCTTGGTCGTGTGATCGAGTTGGCATAGGCTCGAGCTGAAATCTATTCGGATTGATCACACATCTTTTTGGCTCGATCAAAACTCCCTTTGGCTCGATGAGGAATTTGGCCGCGATGAAGACTTGGCCCGGTCGAGTTCAACACTTGAATTGGCCTGGTTCTGATTGAGTTGGTTCCAGTATGTGCATATAGTTTTCTTTCTCTAAATTTCCCATGATGTCCCGAAAACTCCCTAAGTGCATGAAACATCTCCAATATGAACATGTATGCAAATGCTAATTCATAACTACCTAAAAATGCAAACTTTCTAAGAAAGACCTATGAATGCAACATGTTGACATCTAAATGAACATAAAACAACGATAAATGACTTCCTAAAATACGTAAAATACAAATACATCAGTCCTACACAAATCTGAAAAATGTGCCCCATATATATATATATATATATATATATATATATATATATATATGAAAATAATACATTCATAAATTAACTCGACGGCTCATTATGATTCAAATATTAAAGTGACAAAAAACAAAACAAAATATTTAACTAAGATATTAAATTTATTTTACCATCTTAAAACTCTCTATAATTATTACTTTTTTCAAAAAACTAGAATTTATTATAATTATAATACAAATGTTTTTTTAAAAAATGCTCTTTATTTCAACAAATATGCTCTGTTATTTCAATAAAAGTGCCATTTTATTTCAACAAGAAAGTAATCTACATGTTTGTACTCTAATTGGTGGCTTTTCTCACTTATGCTCTAGACCGACTCCACCACTAAGTAATATCTCTATTCCAATTATGATGAGCGAAATCTTTAGTTTTATCATGGAGCAGAAAATGTAGCCTCTTATTGTCAACTTTGAATAGGATATATTTATAACCTATGACTCTTCAAATAATTAAATTAATGAAACAGTTATTATAATTAGAGGTTTATCTACACCTCACTTGGAAGAAAAATGTCCGAATGTCATAAGAAGGACAAGAGAGAAAGGGTGATTTCCGGCTAAGTTCCGACATCTCTCCGATCATCTTCTCCACTCTCTTTACCCATTTTTCTGGGTTACTCTTTTGCTGCATGTGATCCCTCTCCGTTTGTCTACTATATTCTCGTCTGTTTTTCTTTTGATAAGTCTCTTTCTCTCTTCCATCTATTTTTATCGATGGCGGATAACCTGTGGACTTCCTTACAGAATATTAATATGGGCTTGGAACGAATCCCTTTCCAGCCTACTCTCGAAGGCCAGCAACAACGTGAATCCCAACATCGCCTCAGTCTTTATGTTCACACTGTCAACCCATCGCATCAACGAGTTCATCCACTGAAGCAGACTTTGCCTACTGCTTGGAAACTCGAGAACAGAGTCACTAGTAGAGTAATTGATGATCAAACCGTCCAATTCTTCTTCAAATCCGAATATCATCTCATGCATTTCTGGAGGATGGACCTTGGACTTTTAAGGATTGGATGATAGTTACTGACCACTGGACTCGAAGAATGTTCCCTGATTACCTCCAACGTATACCTTTCTGGGTGAAATTCTTGAACATTCCTGATGAGTTTCGAGATGAAGCAATGCTTAAGGAAGTAAGTCAGAATTTGGGAATTGTAGAAGAAGTCAGGCTAAAGGAGCCCTATAACGACAAACCTGTAGAAGCCTAGGCAAAAATATCCATAGATGTTGACTCTAAACTCATCTTTGCACTACACATTCAATTTCAGAGAGGTGAAGCCCCAACTCTGATCAGATTCCAGTTTGACAAACTTAGAAAGTTCTGCTTCAAATGTGGCTCCCTTAGACATGATCAAAACGTCTGCTCTAATCATCAGGATGCAGAGGTGCCACAATATATCGCCCTGGAACTGCCAAATCAATCTTCAGTTGCTTTGCCTGATATACCAATCGTCCCAACTATTCACACTATGCAGAGAAGTCGTAGATTGCTCTTGGAAGCAACAAGAAAGCGTAAAGCAATGCTATTATTCTTGAAAATACTGCATCATCTAGCCAACATGTTAAATCGAAAAGGAATGTTCCATTGACTATTAAGGAGAGGGTGGATACCCCAAAACCACCCCTCTCAGGATGAAAATGCTACATTGGAACTGTTAGGGCATAAGGAACACCCTGAGAGTCCAGAATCTTTTTGGTGTCAAGTCTAAATATAATCCATACTTGATGTTCCTTACGGGAACTATGACAGAGAACAGTTTTTTGGTTAATCTTTGTTCTCAACTAGGCTATTCAGGTAACTATTTAGTCTCTCCAATGGGTAGAAAGGGTGGTTTGGCAGTTTTTTGGAAGCAGGAGGTTCCTATAGAGTGTCATGCAGCTCCATCTCCCCACTACAATGTTTTTTGGTTAAGGTCAGGGGGCCACTCTTCCAAACTAGTCTATTTGTATGGACCACCAGTCAAGCAAGAACGGCATAACCTATGGCAATATATGCAAGCTGAATCTGGTAACACAAGTCTCACACCCACTTCTCAATTGTACTTAGGATATTTTAATGAAATCAGATCCACTTCTGAGAAGTATGGTGGCAGACCTAGACCAGAGGCTTCGTTTTCAACATTTAGGACTTTGATCTCTGTTTTGGGGTTAGAAGATATTAGGTCTCATGGTGGTAGATACACATGGTGTAGGAAACGACATCAGCATACAGTGAAAACTCGAATAGACAGAGTCATTGAAAATGCAGACTGGACAAACGACTTTCCTAATGTTTATGTCTCAATGCTAAACTGGAGCTCCTCTGACCATAGGCCTCTCCTTCTAGATACTAATGACAACCAATGGAAGGGCAGGCCACAATTCAGATATGATGTTAGATGGAACCAATCACCTGAAGTCAAGAAAGAGATAGTAAACATCTACAACCAAATAACTTCATGGAGGCTCTCAAATACTATAAAAAGGGATTACTTAATTGGAAAAGGGAGCACCCTCAGCATTCTGCTCAACAGGCTCAAGAACTTCAACTCCAGCTGCACAACAGTTTTCAAAGGCCTCAAGTCGACTATAGCCAAATCAGAGATCTCAAAGCACAACTCACTCAGGCTCATCAGAATGAAGAAATTTATCAGAGGCAAAAAAGCAGGGTATTGTGGCTCACACATGGTGATAGAATTACACATTTCTTTCACTCAAAGCTGAAGCAGAGACGAATCCATAACCGTATTGCCATGGTTGAAGACTCAGCAGGCACCATACATCATGATCCTGCCAAGATACATGAAGTATTTATATCATACTTTAAAAACTTGTACACTGATAATCAAGAAGTATCACCTGAGGAATTCAGTGTTTTGTCTGGTTTGCAGCCCAGAGTTACTAAGGAAATGAACTCAAAACTGACAAAAATGGTTACAGAGGAAGAGATCTTAGTAGCCCTGAATCAGATAGATGGAGACAAGGCCCCAGGACCGGATGGATTCACAACACACTTCTACAAAGCTCATTGGTCCACCATTAAGCACTCAGTCAAAGCCTACATTCACTAGTTCTTTATACAAGGTACTTTACCATCTAGTATTAACCATACCAATGCCTGCTTAATTCCTAAAATAAAAAATCCCCTTAAACCTAAAGATTACAGACCCATCAGCCTGGCTAATGTAGCTTATAAGCTGATATCTAAAATCCTAGCCAACAGACTTAAACCCACCCTTCATAGTATCATATCTGTCAATCAATCAGCATTCATCAACTAGAGGAAAAATCATAGACAACATATTGATTGCTCAGGAGCTGATACACTCTTTAACTACTAAAAAAAAAAGAAAGGCACCATCTGTAGCTCTAAAACTTGATATTACAAAAGCCTTTGACAAAGTTAGTTGGCACTTTCTGATGTCCATGCTACATCAGTTGGGCTTCTCAGACATGTCGTGTACTTGGATTTATAGCTGTATCTCTTCCCCCAACTTACTCTGTACTTTTGAAAGGTACCCCTTATGGGCACATTAAGCCATCTAATGGACTCAGACAGGGGGATCCTATGTCCCCATACTTATATTAGGTGGTATCAGAAGGTTTAACTTTCATACTGCAAGATTTAGTTCGAAGAAAACAGCTAGTTGGGTTAAAAGCAAGCATAGGGGGACCTTCCATCTCACATTTATTCTTTGCAGATGATTGTTTGATTTTTTCAAGAGCTTATGATCATGATTGCAGATGTTTATAGAATACCCTCCTCCTCTATGGGAAACTCTCAGGTCAATATATCAATTTTCAAAAGTCTTATGCTATATTCAGCCTTAGCTGCCCTTTAGGTACTCAGAGAATGGTCCTACGCATTACCAGAATCATACAGTTTGGAGGACTACATAAGTACTTGGGAATGCCAGAGGCTATTGGGAAAAACAGACATGATACCTTTGCATATATTTTACAAAGGATTCAATCAAAGATGCAGAATTGGTCTACTAAATTTCTCTCCTGTGCTGGTAGAGAGACACTTCTCAAGTCAGTGGTTACTGCCATACCTGCATACTTAATGTCATGCTTCATCCTACCAGCTTCACTGCTCAAAAAGATCACAGCTCTCATGCGTAGATTTTGGTGGAAATCAACAGCAGAAAAAATGGCATAAACTGGATTTCTTGGAAAAAGATCATGCAACCAAAAGACACTGGAGGTGTTGGCTTTAAAGATCTGGCAGAATTTAACACTGCTCTACTGGAAAAGCAAGGATGGATGATTCTAAATGAGCCATATCTTCTGTTAAGCCAGGTATATAAGGCAAAATACTTCCCCAAGACATCATTATTTGATTCTGACTATAGACAAGGCAATAGTTATGCCACGAAAAGCATACACAGAGGGGTACAATTGCTTAAAAGAAATAATCATTGGGAGATAGGGGATGGTCAATCAATACGAATATGGAAGGAAAATTGGTTACAAAAGCCCCTATACCCTCCTACTTCTCTCCCCCCTTTCCCTGTGGACACGGAACTGAGAGTTTCTCATCTTATATCCTCATATGGTTCTAGATGGAATTTACCAATTGCAGCACAATGTCTGGTCTTAGAAGATTATAATATGTTATCTACCATCCGTACTTCATGTGTTGTGGTTGCAGATAAACCAATATGGAATAATTCCCCATCAGGGGACTACTCTGTCAAATTAGGTTATAAAATAATTTTAAGTCAGAGTACCCCATCTAAACTCTTTACCCCAGACATCATCTCTATATCAAGAACCATCTGGTCTTTAAATGTGAAACCAAAACTCAAGCATTTCCTTTGGAAGTTTCTCAACAATGGTTTGGCTATGGGAGTTGAATTAACGAGAAGAAACATAACAGTTGATCCTACCTGTTATCTATGTGGGGAACATCCAAAATCACTACTACATCTGTTCTTTCAGTGTAGAGTGACTCAAGAAATTTGGGAGTTGTCTCCCCAGGTCTCACCACCACTAACACATGAGGTTACTAATCCTGTTCTGCTCTTACAGGAGCTGCTAAAGCCACCAGTCCCCTCTTCACCAAATAATCCTGAATTTGCAGTATATATGTTATGGAGAATCTGGAAGTTCAGGAATGATTTGGTTTTTAATGGTATCAAAAGAGGCATTCCTGAACTTATCAATATGGCTATAACAACATTTAAAGAATGGCAATCTCTTCCCCACAAATCACAAAACTCTATACAGGAATCTCTATTGATCCCTCCATCTTCGGGATAAATTATGTTCACACCTCCTAATGCTATTGTTTTGTTCACATATGCTTCTTGGATTGCACCTCAGGCTCGAATTGGAATTGGATGGCTTATACTTAGAGGAGGTGATATTCTTGCTTATGGCTCATCATCTGCTGAACCTGTGGAGAATGCTTTCCAAGCTGAAGCATATGGAGTTCGAGAAGCAATTACAACAGCTAATAGACTTGGATACAAGGACTTCCATGTCAGGAATGATAATACTGATTTAATGTCCTTGCTGCAAAAGTTCCTCTCTGCTGGATCACACAAATACTTGTGTCATAAAACTGCCACAATCCTTTTGCAAGACATTATGAAGATCAGTTCCATGTCTGTTTTATTTTTTGCTTATCTTCCTAGAACTTATCTATATTTTGTTGATAATTTAGCTATTACGGCAAGATGTTTAAACTATGTTCCTTCTGTAAAACTTTTATCCTAAGTTAATGTATATTTCAGCCCAAAAAAAAAAATCTACACCTCACTTTTTTTTTCTTGCCCACGAGATTTTTTAAAAACCCTAACTCAACATCGATCTAAACGAAATCTCATTTTTCTTCGTTTTGGGTTTCTTCTTTTTTTGGCTTGATGATGATGCATCTCCCAATCTAGTCCAAGATTAATTTTTGTTGTGTCACATGTAAGTTAATGTTATTGTTCTTCTCTCTGGTTTTCTGTTTTTGTGAGAGCTTTATATGATCGATTTGATCAAAAAGTGATTCAAGTCTTGTTCTAATCTTTTTTGTTACCATATATAATATGCGGCCTCCAAACAAGTTGGCCTATGGAGCTAATGTTTACTGTTTCAAACACAACATAAAATTTAAGTGGGCGAATCCTATTTATGCAAACAGAGACAATGGACTATGAATTTCTTCGAGGATAAGTCTGATAAGTGATTATTATCGATGCTTTGGGATGTACTAATTTTCTAATTTTCTTTTTCATTGGGAGAAGGAGAAGAAGAAGGCATAAAAAGCGACTTTGGCAACCGAGCATGACCAAAAGTGATGTCGATAATCTTGAAGATGGTAGTCGATGGTGTAAAACCATCAAGAATAGCTCATTTTATGTGTATAAACTTATATATATTAGAAATCATGAACACACAATGTTCATTCTTCATGTTGTTTGTTGATACCAGGTGTAGCACCTACCCAAAACTCCATTTCGACTGAAGGTTCAGATGGACACCGACCTGAAAGAGTAAAGAGAGATGTAGAAGGCCAGAACCTAGGTGGGCCGATCTGACGAGCTGGGCTTTCCAGCTCGAGGCCCATTAGGTTAATTCATGTAATTAGGGTTTTAAGCATGTATTTCTAGTATAAATACCCATGTAATTACTCTAATTGAATGATATGAAATTCTCCTTAAGATTACTCTAGCTTTTTACCCACAAGATCAGAGATTAACCTAATTTTTAAACCTTGATTCAACAGTTGGCGCTGTCTGTGGGAAACTTGCTAGAAAATCTTGTAATCTCTTTTTGCAGAAATAATCGACCGAAGTAATGACCACGAGATCAGTTGAAAAAGGGCCAGATGGATCTACCATCGATAAAGGAAACAGAGACGATCGAGCCGAGATAACAGGGTCTGACCATGAAGACGAGGTCCCAGAAATCACCATGCAGAATTTACTAAACAAGATGAAGGAACAAAAGACGGAAACCGATAAACTTAGAGCGGAGTCCCAGAACCTGAGGGCGCAGCTGGAAGGTATCACCGCGTTCACCAAGGAAAGAGATGCACGCACAGTAAACCGAGATCTATTCGGGACATCTCATCAAACACCCGAGACGACAGGTGGGCACCAAGGTCGGCTTGATTACACTAACGTGACTAGATTCAAAATCACAACTGAAGATGCCGAGATGCGGAATACTCGCAAACAGCTGAAACTTATGAGCTCGTAGGTACACCAGGCCACCAGCTCGGCCCCCGAGATCCTTTGCGCCATAGAAGAAACGCAAAGGACCCCATTCTCCAGGAGGATTACCGACGTCTCAGTTCGGCACTCTACCAAAATCAAGTTTACATGATACGATGGCATGAGTTATCCAGTTCAGTACCTAACAGCCTTTACAATCGCCATGGCACGAGCTCAGTTTTCCGCAGAAAAACGAGATGCAGGTTTGTGCCAAATTTTTGTGGAAAACTTATCAGGTTCGGCGCTGGACTGGTTCTCCTGTTTGGAACCTGGAACTATCAACAATTTTCAGCAACTTTCAACCGTGTTCATCAAGCACTACTCGATGTACATCGCAAAAAAAGGTTAAACAACCGACCTGTGGACACTGTCCCAGCAGGAGGATGAGTCGTTAAAAGATGTCATTAACAGGTTCAAAGGAGTCGTAGCTCGTATAGTGATCAACGACGAAGGAGTGATTGCCGCTCTACGAAAGGCCTTGTGGTTCAAATCAAGATTCAAGGATGAGTTGCTCATCAACCCACCACAAACGCTGGAAGACGCGCTTCATCGAGCTAACAAGTTCATCGAAATATAGGAAGAGCACGCTGCAATGTCCAAAAACACCACCTCGAGAAACCTAGCCGAGATAGGGATGAAATTCCCCGGGAACCTAGGCTGCACTATTCAAGAGATAGGCAGGGACGCGCAACCTACGCAATCACAGAAAGTGGGAAAACCACGGACCAACCTCCACCTTCGGATAACAATCTTGAAGAACCAGTCACAAAACCGCAGATTGCCGCCACTTACATGCTATCTTATTGAAGAAATTTCAGGATGACGAGATTAACACTAATAAAAGCAGGTACAATGATCGACGATGAGGTGGAAACTCGTGGCACAACTCAACCACAATTAAAAAGGCTCACCAGGTCAGCACAGCTCCGGAAAAGATCTCGCATACCAACGACAACATGGAATCTCCCACTCAAACACGAGATCGTAGCCCGGACGACCGAGTTACAGAGGGATCATTACCAAGAATACGAGTCAAAATGATCATGGGTGGCTTAACCTCCTGGAACGACTCTGTAAGATCTATCCGAAACTCTGAACGACGAGCTGTCACTGAACAAAAAGAACAAACTGACATCACACCGACCTCCCAACCGCTTGAGTTAAGGGACACCAACCTAAAAGGACTAAGTCAACCTCACAACTACTTTCTAGTTATCAAGCTGGTCATTGCGAAAACAGAGGTAGCTAGAATACTTATCAATACAGGTAGCTTGGTGGATATCATTTTCAAAAGGATGCTTGATAACATGGGAATTAGTGCCGACCTGATCAAGGACGGCAGCAAAACACTCACAGGCTTCCGTGGCGAAACAATTTCTTTTTCCGGAACGGTCAAGTTGCCTCTTCAGGCCGGAGGGTCCACCCAAATTGTCAAATTCATTGTCATGGAACAGGACTCGGTGTTCAATGTAATCTTAGGTACACCATGGATTTACTCCATGAAAGAAGCGGTGTCGACCTACCACCAGTGCATCAAATTTCCAACATATAGAGGAACATGGACGATTAGAGGAAATCAGCGCGTAGCCCGGACTTGCTTCCTGACAGAGCACCGTACGCGAACCTTGCAGGTATTAGATAAAACCACAAGCCCACTGCCGACCTATAGCTCCACGCTGGAACTTGACAAGGTCGAACAAGTCAGTATTCACACCAAACATTCGGGTCGAACTACAGGAATCGGGAAAGAGCTGGACGAAAATATCAAGGCCAAACTAATCAAACTACTAAAGAAGAACGTTAGTACCTTCGCCCGGACCATGGACGACATGAAGGGAATCGACCCATCAATCACCTATCACGAGCTAAATGTGGACCCGAGCTACAAACCAATAAAGCAAAAACGTCGCAAGTTAGGAACAGAACGCTCTCAAGCAGTCAATGATGAGGTAGAAAAATTCCTGAACGCTGGCTCAATCGCCGAAGTGAAATACCCAGAGTGGCTAGCCAACCCATTCGTCGTTAAGAAGAAGAACGGAAAGTGGCGTGTATGCATCGACTTCACCGACCTCAATAAGGTGTGTCCCAAAGACAGTTTCCCCTTGCCCCACATAGACAGACTGGTGGAAGCTACGGCAGGCAACAAACTCTTGTCTTTCCACGGCACGCAACGAACTCTTGTCTTTTATGGATGCCTTTTCAGGGTATAACCAGATCATGATGCATCATGCCGATCGGGAAAAAACCGCCTTTATCACATACAGGGGGATCTACTGCTACAAGGTAATGCCATTCGGACTTAAAAATACAGGAGCAACCTACCAACGCCTGGTGAACAAAATGTTCGCCAGTGATATCGGCAAGTCTATGGAAGTTTATATTGACGATATGCTGGTTAAATCCACCGAGGCCAATGATCACATCCAACACCTCGTGAAGTGCTTCGAGACACTCAACCTCTACGGAATGAAACTTAACCCGACCAAGTGTACCTTCGGAGTTACATCTGGTGAATTCTTAGGGTACATCGTAACTAAAAGAGGGATTGAAGCAAACCCCAAGCAAATAGGAGCCATCCTTAACTTACCAGCACCACAGATGAAAAAGGAAGTACAGAATCTTATAGGTCGTATCGCCGCGTTGAACATATTCATCTCTCGATCTACTGATAAGAGCTTACCCTTCTATCAAATCCTCAAAGGAAACAAGTGTTTTAAGTGGGATCAAAAGTGCCAGATCGCATTTGACGACCTCAAATCATACCTAACGACGCCCCCTATACTTGCCAAACCAGAGGACGGCAAGATCCTCTACGTGTACGTTGCAGTCTCCGAGGTCGCCATCAGTGGCATCCTCGTAAAGGAAAACAAGGTGAACAGAAACCAATCTTCTACGTCAGCAAGTCGCTCAACAACACCGAGACACGGTACCCACCCATTGAAAAGATAGCCCTGGCAGTAATCCGCAGCTCGAAAACTCCGCACTATCCTCCATAGCCCAAACCAGTTCGGAAGATTAACCAAATCGGCAGTCGAGCTTAGCGAATACGACGTGGAGTATCGGAATCGAACATGTTCGAAGTCCCAGGTTCTTGCAGATGTCATAGCCAAAATCCCACCTGAAGCAAATACCACATCTCAACTAGATGTATGTAACCTTTATGTCGACGGATCAAAAAGGAAGCAAGGGTTAGGTGCAAGTGTTCGACTCGAATCACCCACTGGAGAAGTACTTGAACAGGCATTCAGGTTCAAATTTGAAGCGTCCAACAATGAGGCAGAGTACAAAGCGCTGTTAGTAGGGCTACGACTCGCCAAGAACCTTGGCGCTTTGCGCATACATTCCTTCTGCGACCCTCAACTCTTCACCAGCCAATTCAGCAGAGAATATGCCGCGAAGAACGACCGGATGCTACAATACCACCAAATTGTTCAAGAGAAAGCAAGCAAGTTCAAAGGTTTCAAGCTTACCAAAATTCCTAGGAACGAGAACTAGCTCGCCGACTCATTAGCAAACATGGCATCCACCAACGAGCTTGAATTGAAACGAACCATCCTTATGGAGTACATAATTTCACCAAGCATCACCACCATGATGGCTAACGCCATCGACGACCTAAAATCCTTCAAACAAGAACAGGACCAGCAAGGCAAACCCGACTGGTGCACCAAGATAAAAGATTATATTCTTGTAGGATAAAACCCGAAGACAAATGGGCAGCGTGGCGACTTCGAGTCAAAGCAGCAAAATACACCATCGTTGACGAACAACTCTACAAAAGATCCTCCTCTGGAATCCTACTACAATGTATGAACGGAGACGATGTCCAACAAGTCCTTGCCGAACTCCATGAAAGAGCTGGCGAAAGTCATTCTAGCGGGCGCTACCTAGCTTTATGCATAAAAAAGCACGAACAGTATTGGCCGATGATGCTGCATGACAGCCAAGAGTTTGCCAAACGATGCAAGATGTGCCAGTGACATGGACCAACCAATCATGCACCCACGAACCGCTAAACGCTTTGGCAAGCCCCTACCCATTCATGAAGTGGGGAATGGACGTGGTGGGACCTTTTCCGGTCACAACGAACAAGCACAAGTTCCTGCTAGTAATGACCGACTATTTCACCAAATGGGTTGAAGCATAATCATACACAGCGGTCAAAGCAAAACAGGTTTTGCGTCCAAATACCTTAGACTCCCAGTTCGGCATAGTGATTCCTATACACAGGGTCATTAACAACATATGTTATATATAAGTATTGCAGGTACAGGACTTCATATGGAAAAACATAATCTGTGGGCATGATATCCCGTACGAAATCATGACGGATAACGGCACCAATTTCTGTGCAAAAACAGTAAAAGCTTTCTACGACAGGTCGACGGCGAACCAGTTACACCCTCGACGAACTACATCATTTTACACTAACAAGTTACTTATTGATCATGTTACAGGTGGAACATCCGGTTAAACCACTCCACGCCGAGGTATCCACAGGAAAATGGGCAAGCCGAAGCCATCAATAAATCCATAGTTGACGGACTAAAGAAACGCCTCGATTCTAAAAAGGACTATGGGTTGACGAGCTAGATGGCGTCTTATGGTCCTACCGAACTACACCTCGACAGTCCACCAATCAGACACCATTCTCCTTGGCCCACGGAATTGAAGCCCTAGCACCATCGGAAGCAGCAGTAGTCAGTTTACGCCGAGATAAGTTACAAGAAAACAAAGCCATTAACGATGCAATGCTCCTTTATTCCCTTGACGACATCGAGGAGGTATGAGATAGAGAACTATATCGGATAAACGCCTGTCAACAAGCCACGAAGCAATATTACAACAAAGGCGTCAAGCAGAGAAGATTCAAAGAGGGAGACTTGGTCTTACGAATGACCTACGGAAACACGATAGAAGAAAACGCTGGCAAACTGGGAGCTCGGTGGGAAGGTCCATACGAAGTGTCCAAGATAGTAAAACCTGGAGTATACAAACTAAAAGCCAAAGATGGAACGCTGATACCAAACTCTTGGAATGCCACCAAGCTTAAGAGATTATATTCTTAGGTTCCTTTGTACCGTGAACTACGACCTGACTTGATCCCTATTATCAGGGTACGTAGGCAACCCATTGGGTGCAGCTATTTCAATTAATAAAAATTATTTTGATCACAGATTCAACGATCTCCAAGTCAGTCTCGGCGCCTTTACAGTATTACCATACCTAACTGTACCAACTATACCTTTACAAAAACAAAGCTCGGAAAACTATGAACAAAAGCAAAGCTACAACTCGCACATACCCTATGCCTAGATGGGGATGTCGGCGAGATCAAAGTTTTCTCGTCATGGCTCCAAAGACCATTAAAAAATCCAAGCTCCGACTCACGTACTCCTAAAGACAAGAATAAGTCTCACCTCAAGAGCCGAGTTCCGACTCGTACACTCCAACCAAGAGTATTGACAAAACTAAAGTGTATGTCGATAGATCATTTGTCAGAAGGGACGATCTGCAGGTCGCCTCCTTCCAGCTTTTGATCGGGTGAATGTTCATTTCACACAAGGACTAGAGAAACATTCACTTATACCTTAGCCATATTCTTATAACATCAAATAGCCGAACTCCGGTTCACAACCAACCGACATAGCGAGATCAAATTTTTTAAATTTCAATGTCAACATAGACAAGCATGCTTACTAAACTAAGAAATATACAAATAAAGCGTTGTGCAAAAGAATACGCCAAGACATAGCAGTATTTCCATTCTCAAAAGGTACCAACGTTACAATGGTTTGCAAAGAAAATAACAACGACCTAACAGATGCACAAATCTGGAAACATAATCCTACTGAAAATAACAGCAAAACCGCCGACATATAAGGGAGATCCCAACGCCAAGAAAAAACAACAACTACCCCAAAGGAACGCAAGAGGTACAAGATAGACGAACCCAAATCCTAAGAAAACTGTGAAAGCTGCTCCAAAGTAACAACTACACTCTCGGTGTCGTTGGAGTAGCAGGGTGAACATCAGCAGGAATGTCCGAACCTTCTGGAGCATATCGAATTAGGTTCAAACCATGCTCATTGAATGAAGGTCGGAAGACGAAGTCTTCAAATGTCACGTCAGTTATGTCTAATTCTTCGTACTACACCTAGTACTTCGCAACATCTGCCTCAAGCGTTGCCATCAGCTTGGGAGGCACAATACCGCCTTCTGCCACTATGACCCGCACGCTAGCTTGGGAATACGCCTGAATAATGGGATCGGCCTTGTCTTGGTCCTCCACGTGACGCCGGAGCTTCTCGAGCTTTGTTGCACACTCAACCTGAGTCTCTTGCCGCGTTAGTGCGACTTGTTAAACTTGGGAGAGTCAGAGCCTTTTCTTCTTGCTCTCATGCAATTTCTCGAGGACAGCATAAGCCTCTCGTATCTCAAATAAATCGGCACCTGTTTGCTCCAGGATGACTTGCTGATTGACAAGCTCTGTCACAGAAACCTCGTAGGTGTTTTGAAGCTCAGCCCTCAGAGCGACAAGATTGTTGGTAGCAGATGTCGCGGTTTCACTTAGCATCCTCTTTACAGCAGTTACCTGAGTTGTCAGCTATTTAATCACCTCCTCTTGCTTGTTCAATTTCAGCCGATCTTTGGCGAGGCGCTTCTTGCCCTGGTCAACCAGCTTTGACAGCCTGACCAGCTCATCCTCATTGCCAGACAAGGCTCAGAGCTTATTCTCATAAAAGGCGACGAGCTCATTAGTCGTCACCATAGTCTTCACATCAAGCAAATAAGAGAATTTAGAACTTATATGATTTTACCAGCAAGAAAGACATAAGGATGAGGGTCTACCTGGAAAGCTTGCCGAGATAAAAGTTCATAAATTTCAGGTGCCATCAGCCGATCTATTGTAGGAATGATGAGACTGTTGGCCCTGAGGCGATTCATCAAACCCGCACATGCCTGCCTATCTTGTGAGAACGGCACGCCTTTGTGCGTGAAGGAGAATGTCCAACTCGCTCGCGAGTTGTTCTGACTCTCTGATTGGGAGCTTCCTCCCTTGACATCTTGAGGATTCGCAGCTTAATCCTCCACCTTCTTCTCCTCTTCCTCATCCTCATCATCACCACCTGCTCCAAGAAGATGAGGAAGCTCTTGAGAAAAAGTCTCTAAACTGCCATCTAGGGGCTCTATTTCCCCAGTCATCTCTCCCAGCATCTGAGAGGTTGTCGGAGTTCCACTAGTAGGAGCAGGCGGTAGAACAGATGGATCGATAACAGGGACTTCCTCAGCAGAAACTTCTTGCTACTGCTCAGGAGCATTCTCTTGTTTTTGGTGTTCCCCAGTAGGAACACTCTCATTTACTGTTTGTCCCTCAACAGGGACCTCTTCTTTCGAGCTTTGCTCCTCAGTTGGAACAATAGTTGAACCTGGCTCTTTCGCCTCGTCAATTACCACCACCTCGCGAGACTCGCGATCCCAGTTGGATCGGTTCCTCTTTCTAGCTACCAAAGTAGGGCAGGGATCTTCGCTACCCGTAGAACCAGATATTTGCTCGAGCATCCTCTTCGAGCTAGAAGCCAATTTTCTTAGCTTGGCAGAATAGTAATATATTTGTTTTGGGCGTCCCATCCTTTTGATTTTCTTAATAGGACATATATTGAGATCCCAACTGGCTGCAAATTGACAAGTCACAGTTAGACAAACACTTATGCAAATTAACAATAGATGCTCGCGTAACCTTACCAGAATTGATGAATGGGATACTCTGCTGGATACGTCCGAGATCGAACTGATTAATGTGATAAGTCTCTCCTTCCCGAAACCTCGCAATGTCTTCAAGAAAGTTTGGCGGAAAGGGACTAGCGTTAAAATGCAGCTCTGCATATAACAACAAAAGCTGAGTTAGATTCATCAAAATTTTACAGGTATCAGCTCGGCGGTCCTAGGTGGTATCTACCGAAGGTTTCTGCCCACTTCCTTTTCAGGATTCTTACTAAGTTGCCAACGGACTCTGGGACAACCTTCAAAAAGAAATATCTTGTTTTCCAACCATGGATCTTGTCTCCTGCACCTACAATTATTAACTTGTACTGGAGTTTAAAGTTGACGTAGACAAAGCCCGTGTTCAACCTCGTCCTCTTCTGCACTATCGGGTTGATTGAAGACATGTTTTCCAGGTACCTGACGCCAAACTCCACTCCGAACTCATGAGAATGAGCCATCAGAACAATCACCTGCCTAATTGAAGGAGCAGATAACTGCAAAATGGCAATCTTCCATCTCGCGCAATACGAGATCAACAACTTTGGCAGGGGGAGCCAAACATGGCACTTCCTGAAAAGAGATTCATATAGGAATACATAACCTTGGGGACAATGCCAAGGTCATTCATGTGGTTTGGGAATCAGGAACGGGATCCCGTTAAAAAAAGGGAAATCTCGGACGAGTTCCCGAATTGTTTTCTCCGAACACTTAGTAGGCGCAAGACCTGCCAGTTCGTCGTCTGGAGAAACCCAATTTCCTCGAGGAGCTCGTTCTTCAAGAGTTACCTCTAGTTCGGCGACACTCAGATTGATGTCATTCCAACCAGCTACTCACAAGGAGACTCAANAGGAGACTCAACAGATGAAGAGATAGAGGAGATGCAAGATTTAGAAGAAGCTTTCAAAGTAACAGATGGAGTGATCACTAGAGCTAAGGCTAAGGAGTCAAGAGATCACTCAAGAGGATGCAGCTAGGAGACTCAACACCAAGGGACATCTACAACATCTAC
>OVBE01007130.1:0-18879 GCA_900406425.1 Iberis pinnata | reverse complement strand
CATTTCTCCGGCTGAACAGGTGCTAGAGGATTATATATTGATACTGAAGGATCAATATCCTTCCTCATGCACTTCATCCTAGTTAGTCCAATGTGAGGAAAATCTTGTGCTTCAGGAGCACATTCAGAGATACTTGACACGTTAGGACATTATTGAACCATTTTCTCTCGAACAACTTTTATTATTTCTAACCTCAATTCTTCTTCTGCAACTTCATCTGGAAGTTTCTCGGTCACCTCCGCATGCGAACTGTCCTCTGTCACTTTCGTATTCCTCCAATTTAATTTGATTTTTGGAGCAGCATGGGTCTCATGATTTGTCGCACCCTTCGCTACATTTAACAAGCTCCACGACCTCACTCTGTTTCTCCTCTAAACATTTTGCAGGGTTCTTAGCTGCGGGTGAAATATTAACAAACTTTGGCTTCAAAATTTGTGGCGGCAAGGGGAATGTTATAGATAGGGGTTGGGTTTTTGAGAGGTGATCATTTTTTCCGGCACTTCCACTTCCATATATATCACCCATCGAAAATTAAATGTGAGTTATGAAATGTGTTAATAAAGATCATCTTTTCAATCTCAAGTGAATATTAATAAAATGTATGTATCCAATTTATTGAATGAGAATTGATAATGTTATTGAGATGTATGTTGTCTTACAATTACATTAAAACTAACATATAAATTTAGGAACGAGAGTCTTACTCATATAAAGTAAATCATATACAATGTACTCTAAATAATTCATGAAAATTCTAACTAATGTTTTTATATTAGGAAATTATTATAATAGTAATGGTTTAGTGTTTAGGTTTAGTGTTTAGTTAACTTCCATTTTTGTATTTGTTAGTAAACCCTAAACCAGAAATCATTGATCCTAAACACGTTCTAAAACTCGAAAATTGAACGTTAACTAATTAACTCATCTATCACATATCTGTCACATATTATATATAACCCAGTCGTTAACTAGTTAACTCATCTGTCATATATTATATATAACCCATCTATAACTAACCCAACCATCAAAGAGTAAATAACTCAGTCGCCTATATAAAATAACCCAGCCGTTAACTAAATAATCGAGCTGTCAAGTAGACTTACATTATCAAACAACCATCCAAAATGGTTATCTTACTTATCTCTTACATAAGTAAGAGTTTTAAAGAACGTACCCTTATCGTCCACAGCTTTTCTATCTAGTTTCTCCCTGTACAATGAAACACAACTCCGTTTATGGAGAGAATGATGATTGAGTAATTAATAGATGGTCTTAAGGTCCATACTTGTATTTCTCTAGGTTGTCCATAAGTGTCTTCCATTTCTCCGGCTGAATAGTTGCTAGAGGATTATATATTGACACTGAAGGATCAATACCCTTCCTCATGCACGTCATCCCATTTAGCCCAATGTGAGGAAAATCTTGTGCTTCAGGAGCACATTCAGAGATACTTGACCCGTTAGGAGATTTTTGAACCATTTTCTCTTGAACAACTTTTATTATTTCCAACCTCAATTCTTCTTCTGCAACTTCATCCTGAAGTTTCTCAGTCACCTCCGTATGCGAACTGTCCTCTGTCACTTTCGTATTCCTCCAATTTAATATGATTTTTGGAACAGCATGGGTCTCATGCTTTGTTGCACCCTTCACTACATTTAACAAGCTCCAGAACGTCACTCCGTTTTTTGCAGGGGTCTTAGCTGCGGGTGCACTATTAACAAACTTTGGCTGCAGAATTTGCGGCGGCAATGGGAATGTTATAGATAGGGGTTGGGTTTTTAAGAGGTGATCATTTTTTCCAGCACTTCCACATACACTTTGTTCTATCAGATTCGCATCGACTCCATCTCTGACTAATTGAGGAAGCATATTTGTAACCGAGGCAACTGAGTGGGTCAACGCCCGCAAAGTATTAAATATTTCATCCAGAACACCCCCACTTTCCACAGTTACAGCGGCGTTTCGTTATGTCTTCTCCTTATCTTTCCCTAGATCAATAGCTTTCTTCTGCTTCTTATTTTTCTTTTGCTTCTTTGTTGCTAGCTCGGCCTCAGCCGAGACTTCAACCTTCCTTCTTTTCTTGTTCTCATTCCTCTGCACAACCCAAAAAACACTAATTGAGCGACCAGCGTGTATGTCTATTATCAAGTTCACAAGTTGTGGGTCGTCTTCTTCATCCGGCCATTGAGGAAACAACTCTTGTAATGACTCCTTCATGAGCATATTCCTCATGCGCACCTGCACAACTTAAAACATAACTCAACCTTCAAATTCAAACAAACTTAGGCAACAAGTAAATAAAAACTATCTAACTCGTAACTCAACCACAATTAAAAATAAAAAAAATAGATATCTCAGCCACCTCACAAATAATAACTAGCTATCAATAACTCGTAACTCGGTCACCAAGATAATAAAAACTGGATAACTCAGCCGTTAAACAGGAGATACAATACATAGCCACCAAATAATTAGAAACTCAGTCTGAAACATTACCTTGCCATAATTTTTTGATCTCATTAGAGATGGCAGCATCCAAATTTTCACGTGTCTTCCACCCCATCGAAGAAGCGGAATCTAATTGTTTCTAAACCTTTTCCCAAAATTCTCGACGAAGCAAGTGACAGATTCATATGTCCAAACTAATAACACATGAACTAAACCATTGATAGTGTATGATTCACCTTATGGACTCAACAACGTAATAGAATTAACATGAACTTCAAATGCAGCACAACCCCATGGATATGCCAACATAGCTTCATTGTCGAATACTCTTTTTGAAAGTCCAAAGGGTATCCTAGAATTAGGATGCGGAACATGAATACCCATGGCTTGCTTGAATAACAACCCAACCACAACATAAATAAAACTCATCTGCAACAAAACTAAACTCAATGGCAACATAAATCAAACTCGATCGTATCAGAAATCAAACTTAGCCACAGCATAAATCAAACTTGTATGCAATAGAATAAAACTCATTAACAGCATATATCAAAGGGAATCAATTGTAACTTACCAGAAATTTCGACGAGGGTTCATAGTAGGATTTCGACGATGACGATTTCGAAGAAGACGACGAGCGCGATAACTATGTCATTAAACCATTTCTCTTTTTTCTTTTTTCAGAATAAAATAGTAGAGTGTTTAAGAAATTTGATATATAAAATTTTTCAGTGACGTGGAATACAGTTTAGTGACGTGGAATAGGGGTTTAGTAACATGGATTTGTTAGTAATAAATTAACCAAATTAGGGTGAAACTAAGATGTATGGTATTCTAGTCATATTGAAACTATTATATGGTATTCTAGCAATTTTCTCTTCTGAGAATTGAACAAAAAAAAAAAATTCAATGCGCAATTCTAGTTAGTCTTTGCTATTAAGCCTAAACACACTTTTAAGATTCAATAGAAACCACAATCTAACAATTCCCCCCAATTTTTTTTTCTAATTTTCGTAAGAACCCTAATTCTCAAAAGTAACAAAATCAATTAATTGAGGCTCAATTTCTAAAGGAAACAACAATGTACCTAAACCCAGTGATTTTCTAAGACTAAGAAAAAATAATTAACCCTAAAATTTGAAAAAATCAATTTTGATATTTGGGTGAATAGTGACTCAAGAAAATCAATTGTTTTAGAGTCATACATTGGCTTAAATGATGGGCATGCAACAAAAATTAATCTATATAGCCGTAAAAATCCAAAATATAGCAAGAAAAAACTTCGAATTCGATTGAGAAATGACTTAGAAATCAAGAGTTTTGTAAAAACTTGAGAGAAACCTTGAAGAAGTTGTTGAGGAGGAAGAATACTAATGAAAAAGGCATAAAAATCGGGTTTATTTGTCTAAAATCGGGTTAATACCTGGTTAAAATCGAAAATTTTTGGAAATTAAACCTTGTACCAGTTTGGACAAACCGGTGCATTAAACCGATACGTATGTCTGAAATACTTTTTTAGCATAGCGGTTTGACAAAGCTCGTACACCTAACCGATATTTGTCCCTGGAAATTATATTTTTGAGGACTGGTTTGGCTTGACCGGTCCACTAAACCAATATAGATGGTAATATTTCGATTTTTCATTGTACCAGTTTGGTCAAATCGGTACACTAAACTGCTATGGCTCATATTTCCCGTTTAAAACGCATCAAACTTGCACTTATCAACACTCAAACATCTCCAAAAATTAGTATACCCAAATTCTTGCAAAAAGAAACTTGAAAACTATGGAAAAGACTTAAATTGAAACGATATGTACAAAGGATACCATGGAATTCCTTCAACGATATGTACACAGGATATGTACTAATCTCTTCTTGAAGTTTCAACTTGTCCACTAGTTTTGGGATATTAAGGTGTTGCCACCTTGTGCTTCATCCCATGCTTCTTCAACAAGTTCTCAAACAGTTTGTTGATGAAATGAGATCCCCATCACTTATGAATACCTTTGGAATTCCAAATCTGGGGAAATTACACTCTTGAAAAACTTCAGAACTACCTTGCATCATTGGTTGGACATGCAATTTCTTCAACCCATTTGGAGGCATAATCAACAACTACCAAAATATAGTTGTGTCCAAGTGATGGAGGGTTGAATGGTTGCATGAAATCAATACCCCAAACATCAAACACCTCAACTTCCAGAATTGGATTCTGAGGCATTTCATTCCTCTTCCCAATGTTTCCGGCCCTTTGACAAGGACCACACTTTGAAACGAAATTATGTGTGTCTTTGAACATGGTTGGCTACCAAAGACCGGCTTGTAAAATCTTCTGAATAGTCTTGAATGTTTCAAAGTGTCCTCCATAGGTGACACCATGGAAATTCTCTAGAAGTCCTCTAACTTCTTCTTCAGCAACACATTTTCTAAAAAACTCATCCAAACCTTTCTTGTAGAGAAAAGGATCATCCTAGTAGTAGTGATTTACATCACTTAGGAATTTCTTCTTCTTGTAAGCATCAAAGTCTTCAGGTTTTGCTCCACAAACCTTAAAGTTAACCAAATCTTCATACCAAGGTATTGCCTTTGTTGTTATCACTTCTTCTTATACGAATGCACAAGTGTGGATCATCATTAATTGTTCTTCAGGCATGGAATCATCAATCGGTACTGAATCTTGTATTCTCGTTCTTGACAAGTGATCTGCCACACCATTTTCGATACCTTTCTTATCTAATATCTCTATATCAAACTCTTGCGATAGTAAAATCCATGTCAAGAGTCTTGGTTAGGTGTCTTTCTTACCGTAGATTTTCCTTAGAGCCGCGTGATCTGTGTAAACAATAACTTTCGAACCAACCAAGTAGCTTCTGAATTTCTCAAATGAAAATACCACAGCTAATAGCTCTTCTTCTGTTGTTGCTTACTTCCCTTGACCTTCGTCCATCATTCTGCTAGCATAGTAGATCAGATGCACTTTCTTGTCTACCATTTGTCCCAAAACAGCTCCAACTACATAATCTGATGCATCACACATAATCTTCAAAGGATAGTCCCAATTTGCAGTTTGAACTATTGGATCAGAGACTAAGGATTCTTTAACGAGATGGAAAACCTTCAAACATTCAGAATCAAAGAAAAATTCAGTTTCCTTGCAAAGCAACCTTGTCAAGGGTCTAGCTATCTTGGAGAAATCCTTGATAAATTTTCTATAGAAACATGCATGTCCAAGGAAGCTTCTAATATGCTTGATTGTCTTTTTTGGCTGCAACTTTATCATCACATCTATCGTGGCTTTGTCTGCTTCTATTCCCTTTTCAGAAATCATATGCCCCAAAAAACAATCCCTTTTCTCACCATGAAATGGCTTTTTTCCTCATTCGAAACCAGGTTCGTCTTCCCACTAGGTAAGCACCCTGTTCAATTAACTAAACAAGAAGAGTATGAAGAGCCATACACTGAGAAATCATCTATGAATACCTCAACCATCTCTTCAATTAAATCCGACAAGACAGAAGTCGTGTTTCTCTAAAAAGTAGTAGGTGCATTGCAAAGATCAAAAGGCATTATCCTATATGAAAATGTTCCATATGGACAATAAAAGGTGATCTTTTGCAAATCATTAGGGTGAATAGGAATTTGAAAGAATTCACTTTACCCATCTCGAAAATAATAATATAGATGATTTGCAAGTCTTTCTAACATTTGATCAGTGAAAGGTAATGGAAAATGATATTTTCTAGATGCAGCCTATAGTCGATACACATCCTATATCCGGTGATGGTTCTAGTAGGAACAAGCTCATCCTTATCTTTTTTCACAACAGTTATCCCACCCTTCTTAGGAACGCAATAAACAGGTGATACTCAAGTACTATAAGAGATAGGATAACTAACACCTGCATTCAGCAACTTAAGAATTTATTTTTCACCACTTCCTTAAGATTAAGATATAATCTCCTTTGAGGTTCAATGCTAGAGTATGATTAATTTTCAAGGTTAATCCTACGAGTGAACAAACTAGGTAATATTCCCTTGATGTCATCTAGTGAATACCTTATGGCTCTCCTAAAATTCCTCAATTCAGTCAATAGCAAATGCAATTCATCATCACTAAGCGCATCATTTACTATGACATGAGATGTGGATTTAGGTCCAAGAAATCCATACCTTAGCCTTTTAAGTAGTGGTTTCAATTCCACATATGGCGCCTTGAGTTTAGACCAATCTTTTGATTATGTTGGTTCGGAGGTGGATAGCTCAAAGCTGAGAATACTTTTCTTTGAGATCAGTGTACATCATCAAAGGCTTCATCATGCTCCAATGCCTCATGATCATCTAACATTATCTTATATCCTGAGGACTCATTGTGTAGGTATCCCTCATCCCCATAATTTGTCATTGCGGTTTGGAGATGTTTTTTTTATTCAACTCTTCCAAGAACTCATCAGAAAATTCATCCATTTCTTCTATGTAGAAATTTATCCTCGAATAGTTGTATTCTTCATAGCCTCTTGGATATCAAAAGTCATCTTCAGATCTTTTCCCATGTTTAGTTGAATCTTGCCCTTTTGCACATCTATCACAGCTCCTATTGTAGCTGGGAGTGGTCTTCCCAAGATCAAAGGATCCCTTGGCTTTTCATTTATCTCCAATACCACAAAAGTAGTAGGTATTTCTGCAACTCCAACCTTAACGGTTAAATCTTCTAGGATCCCATGGGGAATTCTCATAAAATTATCTGCTAATACCAAAGAGATGTTGCAAGACTTGAACTTGCTGAAATCCAACTTCTTAACAACCTAGAGAGGCATTGGACTAATGGATTCACCTAAATCACATAGGCACTTGTTGAATGTAAAGGTCCAAGTGAATAATGCAATATGAATGAACCAGGGTCAGAGAGCTTCTTTGGAATTGAAGTCTTTGTGATTATAACACTGCATTCTTCACTAAGTACTACCATTCCCTAGATTTCCTTACCCTTTTTGGTGATGGCATCCTTCAAAAACTTCTTATGTGGAGGCATGAGAGTAATAGCATCAAGGAGTGGAACTTTGATCTCAATATCCTTCATGTATTTCTAAAAGATTACCTTCAAATGTAAGGTGGTAGAAAAAAGGTGTATCTTTCTTTTGTTGAGCGGATGGTTATTCAACTTGAATTGGTTTGCTTCTAGCAACTACGTTGTCAGCTTCATTTAAACTCAAATCCTTCCCGGCTTGTTCCACATTGTCCTCAGTGTCTTCAATAGGAGCTTCCCTAGATGGTAACTCCTTGACACTTCTCAAAGTAATAGTATTGATGTGGGCATAGTCTTTGGGATTCTGAATAGATTTCCCAGGTAGCTGAGTTGTAGGGTTTGGTGTAGAAGATGAAGCACCCCCAAGTACTTGACTTTAGATTTCAATGTTTCAAACTTCATGTTGAGATCATTGTAAGAGAAATCCATATGTGTCTTAAGTTCAGCAAACTTCTTTGAAGTTTTTGTAAAATTGCTTCAACTTTTGATTGTTGAGCTTGTGGTTACTAAGGGGCAAAACCAGGAGGTGCTCCCATTTGTTGCGGTTGAAAACCAGTTGCTCCTTGCTGCTTGGGGACAAAGCCTTGATTCTATTGTTGACCATAGTTGATGAAAGGCTTGGCTTGTTGTTGCTGTTGAGGTGGAAAAACCTGATTTTGAGGGTTGGCGACATTGTTGCTGCGGTAGGATAGACCATGGTTGTTCTTATAGTTGATGAAAGACTTGTTGTAGCCGCATTGGTTCTGTATGTAGCTAATCTCCTCATGTTGTTCATTCTCACCAACTTGGATCTTAACGTGCTCTTCTTCACTTATGAATTGAACTTGTTGTTGTTGTGCAAGAATTAACCTATCCAATTGATGAAGCGGAAGGGAATGATAAAACTAGAGATCCGAGAACCTAGAAAACTAGAGTTTGTGAATACTTTTCATAATGGTTTATAAATAAACTTATTGGGGTTAGTGAATACTCTTCACAATGGTTATAAACACCTCTTTTGAACAAACGTTCTTTTAATAAATTATCAAAATCTTCTTAATACATTATGCCTAAGAGGCTATTTATAGTTAAAAAAATAAACCCTAAAAATTGTTAAAACCCAAAAAATATCAACTAATTTACGATAAATACTAAAGCAAATAATAGTAAAGATATTTTAGAGATATTTGGAATATCCAAATATCTTGTTGCATCAGGTCTCGCCGGCCAAGAAAGATTCGTCCTCGAATCTTCAATAGGATTCTTCATGAATAAATCTTCTTTCCGAGCCTTTGATTTTCATGGAACGAATCTTGTATTGATTTTTCACGGATACGATTTTGCACAGATTTTACACATCACCGATTTTGCACTAATTTTGCACAGATTCGATTTTTCACAGATCTTGCACATTTCCAATTTTTGAAATCTTCTTCGCTGCAAACGAAATCAGTTACCTCAACATCGTTTTAATAAACATCATCAATAGATTCTTCAATGAATTCATTGACTTTTAGGTCATCTCGCAGTAGCGGGATCAAAGCACAAATGTTTCCTTCCATCGATCTGAAGAAATCATTGAGACATCTTTCAAGTATTTCAGATAAATCTTGTCGAAATTTGTTTAAAATTTTCTCAAGCTCATGTTGCAACAAGATAGGATCCCTCAAAAAGGATTTCATCAAGAAGGATCATTTTTCTCTAATACCAAATGATGAAGCGGAAGCTAGGGATAAAACTAGAGATCCGATAATACCCGAAAAACTAGATTTTTTGAATACTCTTCACAGTGGTTTATAATTAAGCCTCTTCAGGGTTTGTGAATACTCTTTACAGTGGTTATAAACACTTCTTTTGAACAAACGTTCTTTTATTAAATCATCAAAATCTTCTTAATACATTAGGCCTAAGAGGTTGTTTATAGTAAAACAATAAAACCTAAAACTATTAAAATCCAAAAAGATAATATCAACTAATTTAAGATAAATACTAAAACAAATAAATGTAAAGATATTTTAGAGATATTTGGAATATCCATATATCTTGCTGCATCACCAACTTGTCATTCAAAGCTTTCATGTCCTTACTTGTCTTCTCTGCATGATCAGAATTACCCCGAGGGGTGCGATCATAGTCTTCATTGTAGATTCCATCGGATTGAGCCAAATTCTCAACTAGTTCCGAACCGTCATCCAAAATTTTGTTGATAAAGTTTCCATTGCATGTTGTGTCTAGAAGCATTCTGATCATGGGTAAAGCACCTCAGTAAAGAGTGCTAAGAAGGATTCCTTGCTGAATCAATGATGTGGACATTGCAAGGTATAACTCTTGAACCTTTCCCAAGCATCACAAAAAGATTTAGCATTCTTTTGTGCAAAACCAGAGATCTCATATCTCAATCTTGCAATTCTTGAAGTAGAGAAGAACTTTCCAAAGAAGGCTTTCTTGCAATCATTCCAAAATGTAATGGAATTCTAAGGAAGAGACTTCTCTCATTGGTGGGCCTTGTCACCTAAAGAAAAGGGAAACAGTCGCAGTTTGAATGCATCATTACAAACCCCATTGATCTTTGTGAGACCACAAAGTCTGTCAAATTCATCAAGATGATCTCAAGGATCTTCCATTGGTAAGCCATGAAATTTGTTCCCATGGACCATAGCAATAAAAATATGCTTGATTTCCAGGTTGTTGTTGTTGACAATAGGTGGAAAATTTTCATGGCGTTGAGTATGAGTGTTTGGTGCATCCCCAACACCAATAGTTTGTGCATTGTTTTGGTTGTTATTTTCCTCCATTTGCAAATCCAAACGTTGCAGATGAGCGAGTCGATCATGTTCACTTCTTGTTCGAGCGTGTGCTCTTTTTAGGACACGAATGTCTTAAACGATTGATATTAAATCAGTTAGTCCTCTGCTTATCAGATTCATACACCTGAAGATGCACTAACAAAGAGAATACAGAAAGTAGCAAAGTAAGAAAAATGGGCTTAGTACCAAAAAAATTCAACGTCATAATGGTTAATCAAAGTCTTGAATCGGCAACGACACCAATTGATTACTCAATTCAATGTCTAAGCAAGTATCTTAAATCTACTTATATCATTGTAGCATTTAAGAGCCAATCCAAATCAGGGTAATCAATACACTAAAACCTATGAGAATCTCATTTAGTATAAGCCATAATAATTTTTTGATTCAAAGTAACCATCGTAAATAAGCATTAAACAAAGATAAACAAAAGTCAACTGAAAGTCAAACAAAACAAAAGTCAACAGTATTAAGAAAAGACAACAAAAAATTGAAATGTAAATCAAGATAAAAGACTAAGAAAATGGCCAAATGCAATTGACTCGGGTGATCAAATGATGTTCTATGATGCTAATACTCACATTCCAGTCCTATTTTTTTGTCTAGAATTCCCTTAATTAGACTAATCCACTCTCAAAGCACTAATTCCTCTCTTAATCATGCAACTAAAAATAATCTATTGGATAATTACATAATCTAGAGGCAATAAGATTTAATTCATGATAAACCACTAAACTAACTAAAAACAATCTCTTGGATAGTGTAATTTTGCAAACAATAGTTGGTTCAGGAATTCCATCAAACACTTTTCCGGCACAATTCATCCTATGACTAAACTTGACTGATCAAGTCAAATCTAACATGAAGCTCACCTATTGAATGAAGATATAAGGTATTCAACTCTTAAACATCATATTCAATCATCTAATCACCATAATCTATCTAACTCATATATTTCAGAATAGACTACTCATTAATCATAGATTAAACACAAGTTCTAATGATGAAAATGTGTAGAATCAAGATTAGAAACATAAAACAGAAGAAGAAACACAATCGAAACAAAGATTAACTTCAAAATAAACCAAGATTCAAAAAGTTTACAAAGTGTTTGTAAGAGAGAAAAAGATAAGATCATAATTAGGTTAGAAACCTTATATAGTATCCTCAAGGTTAACCCAAAACAATTGGGTTAACCCAATTGAAAATGGGTTTAATAAAAATGGCAGTCAAAAAGTTGACTTTCTGGACTGGTACTGGTTTGGCATGACCGGTACCACTGTCTAGAAAATGAAAATTTGAGGATCGGTTTGTCCAAACCGGTCCATGTCTCTTAAATCTTCAACCTTCATACTGGTTTGCTTGGGCCGATCCATTAAACCGCTACGAGCTCCGTTTGCACCCTTTTCTTGAATCTTTTAAACTCCTTTATCCGTGGTTTCGGTTTCTCCACTTATACCACCTAATAAAATAAAATGCAATGCATGCTAAACTAACCTATATGCAAGTGAATCTGCATATAATGAATGCTAAACATGAGTTAAAATGCATCAAAAACATAATACATCGTGCTCCTATATCCCGACAAATTCGGATGGTGGAAAGTTCAAATATATGAGCTTCTCAAGGGCATGGACGAAGATGCATGGAAAGTAGTAGCCTTAGGATGGACACAACCACAGGAGAAAAATGAAGCTAGTGTGTGGATTCCTAGGGAATCCAGTGAGTGGACTGAAGATGAGAAACTCAAGTCGAAGTACAATTCCAAGGCGATGTTAACCATCTGGTGCTCACTCACCAAAGATCAGTTCGAGCATGTGCAAGTATGCAAGACTGCAAAACAAGCATGGGATATCATCCAAGCAACATATGAAGGTATAAATGATGTGAGACGTACAAGGGTTGATATTTTGGCCTCTGAATTTGAAGAGTTCAGTGGGAAACTGTCATCCATTGTGAATGCATCATATGTTTTGGGAAAATCCTACAAAGATAAAAAAAAATTAGTCAACAAATTTCAGAGATTCCTCCCAAATCAATATCAATTCCACAAATCTGGATTTCAAGTCACAAAAGAACTCTGAAGAAATGTCTTTTGAGCAAGTGGTTGGTATGATGCAAGCTTGTGATCTAGAAATCAAACAAGAAAAACCAAAAACGAAAGGTGGTGTCGCATTCAGAACATCCGAACAGCAAAAACCAGAATCTCTTGAAGATGTAGTTAGTCTTGTTGTTAAAAAGTTGTTCAAGAAGTTTGATCTAGGAGATCGACGTGAAGCACCACCCTTGAATAAGTCTAAACCAAGGGTTAACATTGAAAGAATATATCGCATAAATGGGTTCAGTCTCACAAATGTAAAGGGTATGGACTTTTTAAGGTAGATTGCAATCTCAAGAAGAAAGAAATCATTAAATGTTATGAGTGCAAAGGGGTTGTTACTTGAAGTCTGAATGTGTTAACTTGCAGAAACAAAAAGAATAATAATTTGTGAGTCAAGATGATGAAAGCGAAGACACAAATCCAGGTGATGATAGTGAAGGAGAAATTCTCAATCTGGTAGCTTATGTTGGAATCATTGAAGAAATTTATGACTCTGAATCAGACATAAAAGTGTCTCTAGTTGATGAGAACAAGTACATCTGTGATAGTCTGGTGCAATACAAAAACCAGAACACGACACTAACTCAAGAAAATCAAACTCTGACATAACCGATTGACATTCTGAGGACTGAACTACAGGAAGAAAAAGAAAAAACATAATTTTTGTACACCAACTGAGTGAAAAATTGAAGCAAGTCAAAATGCTTTCAAAAGGAACAAAGGACCTTGACAAGCTTCTTACTTTAGGGAGGTCTGGTATGGTAAATTTGGGACTTGGTTATGAAGGTGTGTCTAGTAACACAACCACTTTTGTGAAAGCCACAATGGGTCATGATAAGGAAGAAACAAAACAACCATCTGTGACGAAACAAAAAGGAGATAGTTCTTGAACAAAGGCTATGAACTGTAATGTCAAGCATCCTAGAAGAAGAAGCACTACTAGATCATCCAAAAGCTGCAGTTACGGTGGAGAAGTGGGTCATTTCAAGATGGACGATTAATGGTGTGATGAAAAGGTATTTCAATTGCTTTATGCACGTACAAAATCTGGGTAAGGAAGGAATTTTTGTACTGCTACTCATAAATGACTTCTAAAGTAAGTCAACAAACAAAACATGGAAGTGCCCGATAATTCGATAGTTGATGCTCTATACATATGACTAGTAAAATAGAGGCTCTAAAAGGCTTTAAAACTGCTAACATTAGAAAAGTCGCATATGGTGGGGGAGAAAAAGGAAAAGGTGATGCAAATGGTGATAGTAATTCTAAGCTACCAAATGTCTACTTGTCTGAAGGACTAACATCAAATCTCATAAGTATCAACCAACTATGTGATGAAGGCTTGGTTGTGACATTTACCAAAAAACAATGTCAAGTTGTTGATAACTTAGGTGATGTGAAGCTTCAGGGGATTAGAACATGCAGTAAATATGGAAACCAACTGAGAAGTGCTACACAGCCATGACAGCAAGTCAACTTGATATCTGGCATCGAAAGTTGAGCATGTCAATATCATAACGTTGATCAAATTATCCAGTTATTAATTAGTTCATGGGTTACCCAAGCCAAAGGGATATGAGAAGACTAAAAGCAGAAGATAAGATGGTATAAAAAATCAATAAAAGAAAAACAGTTCCTAAAGATGAGGGTAAATGATCAGTGATCCTCCTTGATCTACCTAGATGCCTAACATACCTCAAGCAAGAGCTAATCCCTAGACAACAGATTCAGAAACAATCAAATTCAACCTCTTGATAGATGATCTCAAACTAAGCAATATCCAGACCTAACTCTCGTTAACATAACACTACCTAGCAGGCATGAAGAAAAAATATGGTCAAGTCAATAAACATCGTAAACAACCAATCTCTTGGGTTATGAATGTAAATCTTTGAAATTACTTTGTTCAGACATTTCAAACACCTTTTTGGTGAGGAAATGCCTAAGATTAGATTTCAATTGATCAGAGAGAATAAGAATTAGAACAATGAAACAGAGGGGATTTATGAATGATCAAGCTTAAACATCTAGGAGAATCAAGGAATCAACACCAAGCTACCCGATCCTTAGAAAACAGGAAAAATACTCACTACTCATGATGATCACGAAATCAGAAAACCCAGAAAATGAAACTACCAAACAAATCATCAGGATCAAAGATCAAACTCTTAAGAACAGAAAGAATAAGAAGATCATAAATCCAGAAGATGATGATTAAAAGCAACAAGAAAAAAAACCCATAAAACAGTAAGCAGAAACCCAGAAAACAATGATCAAAACCAGAAAATGAAATGAAAGATCAATATGCACCCGATATTCATGACCCTTCATCTAAAACAAACATAAATCAGAAGAAATCATAACCAGAAACTTGATTTAATAAAAGATATTGGTTTGATCATCGAAAAACATTCAAAGGTCAAAAAAGAGAGAAAAAACCTAGAAGAAGAACATAAAATAAAAGCATAGGTTCAAATGGAGGCGTGTTTAGAGCTTATATAGTAGTTTAGGAAAAACCTTAAACCACTAAAAGACACACAATTAAAATCTGTAATGATTCTGCTTAATCTGAAATAAAGTTTTCTTCGCTCGTACAAGAATGTCTTGGCTCGAGCTATGATCGAGTCGGATCGAGGTGTGATCGAGTCGGGTCAAGGTGTAATCGGGTTGGGTCATCGAGTGCTAGTCGAGTCTGGATTGATTCGGGTTGAGGTGTGATCGATTCAGGTCATCGAGTGCTGGTCGAGTCTGGATCAAGTCTGGTCAAGGTGTGATCGAGTTTGGATCGAGTCGGGTTGGCTCAGGTGATCAAGTCCGGCTTGGCTTGGGTGATCGAGTATAGCTCGGTTGATCGAGTCCAGCCCGGTGATCAATTCTGGCTCGGTGATTGAGTCCGGCTTGGTGATCGAGCTTGGGTAATCTTGGGATAAGTTAGTGTTAAGGCCGGGTTGGTCAAGTTGGGCTCAATCTCGGAACGAACACGTGATCGAGTTGGTCACTTAGCCTTGTTCTAAAAACTGAATCACTTAGCCACTTCAGCAACCCTTTTCTTCCTTGTTGATTCCATTGTCCAGCAGTACTCCCTAAGTACCTGAAACATCTCCAATATGCACATGTATGAAAATGCTAATGCATTACTATCTAAAAATGTAAACGTACTGAAGAAGACCTATGAATGCAACATAATGACAACTAAATGAACTCAATATGATGAAAAATAGACTCCTAAAAAAGGTAAAATGCAGAGATATTAGGTATTATGCATCAAATTTCCGCACCAAGAACTCGAAAAAATTGAGTAGTCGAGCGAAAGAATTGAACTTTGCAAGATATGGCAAGAGCCATGTTACATGCCAACTAGGTGGCAAAACACTTATGACTGAAGTTATGATCAAAACATGTTATCTCATAAACAAAGTATATGTCAGGAATGGAACAACAACCACACCCACTGTGGAAAGCAAAACCATCTAGTGTGAGTTATTTTCATATTTTTGGCTATGTGTGCTACATACTTAGTGACAAGGATCAACTTAGCGAGTTTGACGCCACAAGTGATGAAGGAATTTTTCTGGGATATTTTGTGGTAAGCACAACATACAAAGTCTTCAAAAAAGAACCAAGGTTGTGATGGAGAGAGTAAATGTTGTCTTTGATGATCTATACAATCTTAAAAAAGGAATCACAAGTCTCAATCTCTCTGTTCCAAGTCAGGAAATAGTGCAAAGCCTCCCAACAGATGAAGAAACAGAGGAAATAGAAGAAGAAGCACAAGGAGTGAACAAGCCAAGTATTCATCAAAATCACTCAAAAAATGATATTATTGGGAATCTTACAAATGGTAGAGTGACAAAAAAGAAGAAGATCAATTTTCGAAAAATGGTTAGCTAATCTTATTGTGTGTCAATCATAGAACCCAAGACGCACAAGGAAGCTCTGGAGGATGAATACTGGATAATTTCATTGCAAGAAGAACTAGAATAATTGGAGAGAAGAAATGTATGGACTCCGGTACCCAGAACATAATTTGTCAATACTGTGGGCACTACGTGGATTTTCAAGAACTAAATAGATGAAACAAGACATGTGGTTCGAAACAAGACAAGGCTGGTAGCTCAGAGATATTTACAGGTATAAAGAAGTGACTTTGATCTCAAATCCATCTGCTTTCTGTTTGGAATGGCTTGTGTCATGGGTTTCAAGCTACATCAGATGGATGTGAAGAGTGCATTCTTAAATGGTATCATTTAAGAAATGTATGTTTAACAACCCAAAGGGTTTGAAGACGCTGAGTATCCAAGTCATGTATTCAAGCTCAAAAAGGCTCTGTATGGGCTGAAACAGGCTCCTAGAGCTAGGTATGTAAGGCTTACGATATTCTCGCTAGAAAAAGGCTATGTCTGTGGCAGTGTGGACAAGATTTTGTTTCACTACTCAAAGGATCAAAACTTCTTGGTGGTGCAGATATATGTTGAAGACATTGTGCTTGGTTCCAAAAGTGAATTACTTGTTGTTGTTGATGATTTTGTCAGACATGAAACTTGAGTTTGAAATGAGTATGTGTGGAGAACTAACATATTTTCTTTGTTTTCAGGTTCAACGGAAGGATGATGTAGTTTTCATATCACAAAGTACCTATGCCAAGAATCTTGTGACAAGGTTTAGGATTGACTCATGTAAGACAGCAAAAACTCTGGTGAGTACCACATGTATACTCTCAAAGGATGAACATGGAGATGATATAGATCATAAACTCTATCGTAGTATAATTCTTAGTCTCTTTTATCTAAAAACGAGTCGACTAGATATTCGTTTCAGTGTAAGTGTGTGTGCCCTATATCAAGCATATCCCAAGATCTCACACCTCAAAGCTCTGAAAAGGATTATCAAGTATGTTAAAGGGACAACTGAGCTAGGAATATACTACACCAAGTATAACAACCCAAATCTTGCTGAGTAATGTGATGCAGACTAGGCTGGTAGCCTAGACGACAGACGCAGCACAAGTGGTGGTGGGTTCTTCTTAGAGAATAATATGATCTCCAGGTTGAGTCGAAAACAGAATAGTGTGTCTTTGTCAATTGCAGAAGTTGAATACATTGCTCTTGGTAGTTATTAAACACAATTGTTTTGGATGAGACATAACTAAACACATTGATTGATATAAGACATCATCTTAATCAAGAACTTTTTGATTTAAAGGTTGTTGTGGTGGATCATATAAGCACAAAATTTCAACTAGCTGACATATTTACCAAACCACTAGACTTCAATAGATTTGTTATTCTGTGTAAATCTATTGGTGTCTGTGAACTCTGAACTTTGTGCAACTATGGGAGTATGGTTGGGAAGCTAGACATGATAAGTATTGATTTACTAACTTGATTAACAGTGGAAAAGATCTATATGTCATGCCGTCACATGTGAGTACACGTACAGTTGAAAGCAACAGTAAGGAGGTCAAAGAGCCGAGGTTATATATATATATATATATATATCATCAACAAAAAGAGAGAGAAAAAACTTGTGTTATGATCTATCTGCGAGATCACAGACTAAGTATCTGATAAGTCATGTGATGATATTCAGCTGCATAATCAAGAAAATTTTCCAAAGGAAATCTCATTTTCCTTATAAACTTTCAGAAGGTTGAAAATGTGGTTTCTCACTAGATAAAAGCATGCCAATGTGAAAGATTAATCATTGTTCATTAACATCATGAGTTCTACTATTCTGCTTTCGGACCACCACCACTCTCATCCACACATCCACTTTAACAGTGGATTTGGAATATGTTGTGCACAATACTTATTGTTCTCATATTGATTCTCATACGTCTTGTCTTTTGGTTTGTCTTGTGTATTAAGTTAATGCTTATGTGTTTTTTTATTTGTCTGTCAGTGATTCAGGCTCTTGGAATCTCTATTGGTTAAGGTGTCCCAAAATCTACATGGTGTTTCATTCGTGTTAGGTTTCATCAAGACATCCTTGGTCTTACGCTTCGGTGGACATGGTTGTTGTACTATCACTTAAAATCCCATCAAGCCCACTTTGTTCTGGTCTCATGAATCTCACGTGTATCTTGATGGGAGTTCTCTTTTTATCTTCTAGGATTGCCTCGGTTCACGAAACATCACATCAGTTCATTTTGCTTAATTTTCTGTTTCAATTCATTTCTTTAATGTTTGCTCCTTCTTTGCACTATAAACATATTGATTCCTGACATTTTGCGACTTTATAATCGCACACCCACTCCATTGATCTCTGATTATGTATCTAGACAGTCCCATATACCTCTCAAAAAATACCATGGTTGATGATCGGGCTCCCACTCCAGAGTTTACCGGTGATTTTTGGGATGTTCCCTTGGTTCTCTACAACAATGATGCTCTTTCGCCTCTTGCGTTTCCTCCTGCATCACCAGCGGCATCGCTGATAAGCGGAATTTTCATTACCAATCCCGTTTACTAATCGTTTGTAGGATAGAAGGGTTTAATCGAATCCACGGGGACTAAAGTTT
>OVBE01007129.1:0-18739 GCA_900406425.1 Iberis pinnata | reverse complement strand
ACATGATCCATGGGATGTTCAGAAGCTAACCCATGAAACTGGTTCTGCCTAACCATAGTGAAGAGTTGGTGAGGTATGGTGAATTCTTACCTAGGAGGTGGGTTAGGGCGAATGGAATTTCTCTTGGCAAGGAATGCGTGGGGTTGTTGAAGTCACCTACCAGAGGGTGATTCTGGGCCAGACGATTGTCAGCCATTGAGTTTGAGCGTTCTAACTTCGAGATTTCTGCGTTACTGAGGTTGCAAGTCCTTGGATTTGACAGATCTTCTGGTCATGCACTTGTAAATACGAAATCAAGAAGAAAGAAATCTTGAGTACTAAACTCTAAATAAAACTTAAGAGGCACTGTCGTTGTAGTATAATGGTAAGTATTCCCGCCTGTCACGCGGGTGACCTGGGTTCGATCCCAGGCAACGACGCCAAAAACTTGATACACTCAGGTTTTAACCCAAATATATTCACTGCAAGTACACAACAAACGCAGTAGTATATGAGGGATCGAATCCATAGAGACCAAAAATGTACGACTCTCAGTTTAAAGTAGAATCAAGCTAGGAACATATTTAAAATATGGTGTTGATTAGAAAATAGTAATAACGATAATGTAAAAACGGTTGTAAAGCCAATAACGAAAGCTTTAGGCAATAGGGAATTCCACAAGTNGTATTCAGGTTATAAGTCAAGGTTAACATGCATGATTTTCTTTGAAAATAGTTCTCAACTCAAAATACAAAAGCTAGACTAATCTCCTCCCGAAGAATTAGATCCCAATATTCGAATTACTAAAGAATAACCCCCCTATATTTAGATAATTCAAACATGCATTATTGTTCATATTCGATAAGTTCATAAGCCCCTAAGACAATACTCCCGCAAGCAAAGACACTTACTCATCTAGATTAGGTCAGTTCTCTAAACAATATCCCTTTGTGTTTATAAATAAAAAATAAATGAACTAAATGGCCAGTTTAATCCATGCATTAGTAACAATTCTAGACTAAGAACCTAACAAATCTAATCCATTCTATCAAACCCTAACAATTAACTTAGTTTCCTTGGGTAACCGTAAAACCTAACAAGTGAACTACTCAGACATTGAAAAGTAAACACAAATCATAATCAAAGAAGAACACATATTCAAAAACCAATTGTAAAAAATAAAGACAGAGTTTAGAAATCTTCTCCAAAACACAAGGACGGGATACGTCTCTTTGTAAAAGCTATAAGAAAATAAAATAAGTGATTCATTGATGTCACTAAAAAACCTAAGCCTAAGAGCATCTCCATTGGAGAGTATCTCAAAGAGGGGTTCTCAATATAAGTATATGTGTAAGTATATAAAACTATTATTATTTAATTATGAGTATCTCAAAATGATGAGAAACCCACTCCAAAGTATCTCAAAGTATCTCATTTGAGATATTTTGGAGTGGGTTTCTCATCATTTTGAGATACTCATTACTTACACATATATGTATATTGAGAACCCTTACTTGAGACACTCCCAATGCAGATGCTCTAAGGATGTTATAGTGCTAAAAATAAGGAAAAATAAAATAAAACCAATAAGGAAAAGTCTTGATGAGTCTTGAGGGAAAAATTGTAATTTTGGATAATATTTAGTGATTCTCGAATGCAGGGATCTATCAATCCGCTTATGGATCGATCGATCTATTTTTGCGTAAGTTTCCAGGTTGTTTGGATCGATCTCTTTTCACACTTTCTGCACATGCTTCTTCTGCGAGACAGCTTGACCAGTCTTCAGTAAAATCTCCATAAATTTTGATTGCACCAATGGATTGACCTCAAAACACTTCCATATGAAAGTTAACTCATGTGGTTATTTTGTGTCAAAGTTTCAGATCAATCCATACACGGGAACATCCTCAAGAATTGGTAATTTTTTGACCCTTCTGCCGAATTCTGCATATGCCAATTTGCATCCATTTTGTGCACAAATACATCTTTTTGCTCTAGAACATCTCAAACACCAAAAAACTTGAAAATATGCCAAAATACAAGGAAAACACTCGGATAATTTCAAATAGCAAGTATATATACCCACTAAAAAGCATTAAAATTGAGTGATATCAACTGATCAGGATCGACACACTCACGATGCCAACATGGGTTGGTTATTTTCTGAAGTCTTGGATGAGAGGAAATTTGCTGCTTTGAAGAACCCGAAGAGGATAGAGGTCATAAGTAGCTTAGTTACCTTGGTTTTACAGGCTGTTGGGATTCCACTTGAGATTTTCCCTCCAGAGCCAACGACAAACATGGTGGATGAGCAGTTCATAGCAAACATGAGAAGGTCTGCTCGGCTTAGGGATTATCTTTATAAGGACTTGGACGGACAAATTTGTGAGATCCACTTGCCGAAGCCCGACTTGACCAGCATCACCTCCTTTAACAATGTCCAATTTCTACCAGGTATTGAACACCTCAATCGCCCTCCTTCTGCAGTTCCCGATGCACCAAGACCTCCAGGGCGAAGACGCCTCGACCAACGGAAAGCTCGAGCTTTGTTTCCATATACAGAGGCTCCTGAGGATCACGAGGAGTACATGCTCCAACCAGTGCGGGATGATATGACTCAGGCAGAGCAAATAGCATGGATTATGGACTCGCAGCAGCGCAACAACAACTTGATGCGGTGCATTTTGAGGACGGTTTCAGGTTGTTTTCGCCTGCCAAGCCTTCACCAAAATTCTAATAGGTTAAGAATTTAATCCTAAAACTAATACTTCATAGAACAAATCAAAGTAGTAAAGCAAAGAGTCAAATCCATAGAGACCAGAAAGCACACAGTTGAGCTTAATCTCAAATCAAGGTAAGGTAGAATAATTAAGTTGTTTGTAGCGAATAAAAACGATAGAATAAAAATGGTGTAAACGATAATATAAAAACGTCAGGCATTAGGGAAAACCATAGGTATTCAAGTTTAAAATCCAAAGTTAACATACATGATTTTCATTGAGAATAGTTCTCAACATGAAAGACACAAATATAATAAACTCCTCTCGGAGTATTAAACCTTATGCTCAAATTATCAGAAACAAACTCTCGTCGTGTCTAACTAATTTGATCATGAATTAATGTCTAGATTCAATTGTTCATAAGCATTTACGACAGTACTCTCGCAAGAAGAAACACTTATTCATCTCGATTAGGTCAGGTTTCTAAATAAAATCTCTTTGTATTTATCAACCCATTATCATGAACTAGGAGATCAAGCTAATTCAGGCATTAAGAACAAATATAGACTAAGAATCTAACAAATTCAATCCTATATGAATAACCCTAATATTCAAACTTGGTTTCCCTAGGAAACCCTAAAACCTAACTAGTGAACTACTCATACATTGCAAAGGGGAAACAATACAATATCAAAGAGAACACATCATAAAATATAATAGATATATTAAAAAGGGGTTCAAAATCTCTTCTCCAAATATAAGGTTAAGGAATTCTTCTCCCAGTAAAATCTTTCAAAAGATTGTAAATTGTAAAAAGCGTAAAAAAATAAACCTAAGCCAAAGGATTTTATAGTCTGAAAAGTAAAAATAGCAAAAGTATGGAAATTGGATAAGTTTGAGGACTTGGAGGCACATTTGGAAATTTTCTAGTTCTTCTCGAGTAGAGTGCTCGATCGATCGACCTAGTACCCGATCGGACACTCTGATATTTTCCTCGACCGTTCTCCATGATGCTCGATCGATCACTTGTTCTGGATTTTCCAGGCGTAAATGCTCGATCGAGCACCAATGTTGCCCGATCATGCACTTCATCAATATCTAAGCTCGATCGATCTCACAGGGCTCGATCGATCACTTTATTATGAAATTCGGGAATTCTTCTGATTTGCTTTGAAATGCATCTTTTTGCTCCAAAACGACCCGAACACCTAGAATCCTGAAAATATACCAATATGCAAGGAAAACACTCGGGATAATGCATAATAGCAGATATAAATGCCCACTATTATGCATTAAAGCCGAGCAATATCACAAAGTATCTAAGGGAGTGCACGTACGGGCAACACTAGAGCCCGATCGGGCATTTTCTCCTGGAAAAATCCGGACATAAAGATCGATCGTGCATTCAGAGGAACGATCGAGCAGAAAACTAAAGTGCTTGATCGAGCACCCTAGGAGCCCGATCGAGCATTCTACCCAAGAAGAACCTGAAAATTTCCAAATTTGCATCCAAGTCCTCAAGCTTATCCAATTTCCATACTTTTGGTATTTTTTACTTTTTAGACTATAAAAGCCTTTGGCTTAGGTTTATTTCTTTACACTTTCATACTTTTGCAATTTTAAGAGCTTTTACTAGGAGACGAATTCCTGAACCTTGTATTTTGAGAAGATATTTTGAACCCCTTTTTAATATATCTATTCTATTTTTTTATAAGTTCTTCTTTGATTTTCTATTATTTACCCTTTGCAATGTCTGAGTAGTTCACTAGTTAGGTTTTAGGGTTTCCTAGGGAAATCAAGTTTGAATGTTAGGGTTAATCATATATGATTGAATTTATTAGGTTCTTAGTCTATATTTGTTCTTAATGCTTAAATTAATTTGATCACCTAGTTCTTGATAATAGGTTGATACATATAAAGAGATTTAATTTAGAAACCTGAACTAATCTAGATGAATAAGTGTTTTTTCTTGCGAGAGTATTGTCTTTAATGCTTACGAACAATTGAATTTGGACATTAATGCATGACCAAATTAGTTAGATACAACGAGAGTTTGTTTCTGATAATTTGAGCATAGGGTTTAATACATCGAGAGGAGATTATTCTATATGTGTCTTTCATGTTGAGAACTATTTTTAATGAAAATCTTGCATGTTAACTTTGGATTTTAAACTTGATTAAGTATAGTTTTTCCTAATGCCTAACGTTTTTATATTATCGTTTACAACCGCTTTTACTTATCTTTTTTATTTGCTACAAACAACTTTATTATTCTACCTTTGCTTGATTTGAGATTATACTGAATTGTGTGCTTTCTGGTCTCTGTGGATTCGACCATTTACTGTACTTCATTGATTTGTTCTCTACAATATTAGTTTTATGATTAAATTCTTAATCTATCAGAATTCTGGCACCGTTTTCAGGGACCAATAGTGCCTTTCAAGTTTTTATTAAGAGTCTAGTCTAAGGTTTTTGTTTCTTTTTACAGTACTCATCTCGTTCTTTCTTCTTTTTTTACATGTATATGATCAACATATCTGACAAATCTTCTGAATTACTAAGTGTCATAACTCAGAACTTGCAAAGATCGAACGCTCAAACCAGAAAGCAAAGAAAGACGCAAGTTCATCTAATTCAATGGTTGAAAACGTTAATCTGAACAATTCGGTCGCACCCGGAGGTTAAAACGATCTACCTCCTCTTGGGCTAAATCAATTGATTCTCCATCAAGAGAGAGGTGGTGATCCCAACGACAATCAAGTGCCACAAGGCTAACAACGAGCTGATGGTAACCAACTTCCATCGGAAAACCCCATTCTTCAGAACATCGATGCAAGAAACTTTGTCTTGTATGGAGATCCGGAAAGAGTTGCTAATCAATGCAATGCCCAGAACCATGCTTTAGTTGGTTCACTCAACAATCCTCAAGCATTCTATGGTAACAGGAAACCCATCCAACCCCCACAACATCAGCGAAGGGAGTACCAATTTCCCATCGAGCTTGTTCAAATGATCTGTAACAACCAATTCAGTGGTTTACCAAATGAGCATCCAATGGATCATATTGACACTTTTGAGGACATCTGCAGTACTACCAAGCTCAATGGTCTACCGCGCGATTTCATGAATTGCAGCTCGTTCCGTCACTCTCTAGCTGAAAGAGCACTTCGCTGGTGAAATCCCTACCTGTTGGGTCAATTGTAACTTGGGATGATTGCAAAGCTAAGTTTCTCAATCACTTCTTCACTACCACTAGGACTAACACTTTATGTAACAAGATCTCTGCTTTTGCACAAAGTCTTGTAGAATCATTCTATGAATCTTAGGAGCAATTCAAGGAACTTCTTTGTGATTGCCTACATCATGGGTTCTCAGATGTAAGTCTCCTCAACACCTTCTCTAGGGGAATTGACCAGAAATACCAGCTATCATAAGATACATCAAGCAATGGAGATTTTATGCAAAAACCTGTTCTAGATGCCTATCGTCTGATAGAGAACCTAGGAGTTAGTAATAGCAATCATTTCCCAGAGTTTGACCATCGAACCAAAGCATCTACATTCTCTGCTAACTCCGAACTTGCAAAGATGAAAGGAGAATTCTCATAAATGAAAGGATTACTGACTCAACTACTTAAGAGTCAAAACCAGAAACAGGTCAACCTTGTTGATGATTCTGAAGCTGCTTATTTTGCATTCCAAGAGCAATAACGAGTCATGTTGAAGAAAAAGTGAGCTATATCAATATCTAAGGACAATGAGTGTACAACCAGGGATACAATTCAGGTTTTAACAAGACTCACCTGAATCTCTCTTGGACGAGCAACAATGTGGAAAACCCACAAGATCAGGTTTACCCAACCCAACAGAAACCTTTTGTGCCCAATTCTGGTAAACCATTTGTTCGGAACCAAGGAGGTGGTAGTTTCCAAGGAAATCAGATCAGGAACTATGCGCATAACTCTAATTCAGGTGGTTTTCAACAAACCTCTCAGCCTGTATTTCAACAAGCACCTCAAACTCAAGCTCCTCAAGGAAATTCGATTGAAATGATGTTTAACCAGCTTTTGGAAGGACAAAAACAATCCCAAAGAGAGGTTAAGGATCTAAATCAGAAGTTTGAGGCATTGTTTACACATGTGAAGCTTCTTGATACTCAAGTTGCTCAAACAGTTGAAGCGGTAAAAAGACCGGTTGGGTTTCTTCCAGGGAAATCTGATTCAAACCTAAAGAAAGAGGAGTATGTGAATGTTGTAATGCTGATAAGTGGTAAAACTTTACCCAAAATCACTGGAAAAGATCAGTTAATGGAAGGTTTGGTTGAAGATTTGGATGAAATTGAGCATGATTAAGATTTTGAAAAGTTGGAAAAAGATGGAGAAGAAACTGTACGATCGGGCACTCCTTGCCTGATCGAGCAATCTGTTTTCAGAGGCACATATCGATCGGGCACTCCTTGCCCGATCGTGCATTCATTTGAAAAATTCCAAGGGGAATTGATAGATCGGACACTCCTGAAGCCCGATCGATCCCTTTAGTCGGGCATGATGATAAACTAAATGCCCAATCGCGCAGACGTTGTTGGATTAGAAAAATAATAGAGATCGATCGATCTTTCCTCTGAAACAGATATTCTTCCTTCTAGAGTCTACAAACCTAAGGTGCCTTACCTAGTGAAACCTAAAAACTCCAGAAAAGACTTAGAGGATGCTAAATGCAAGGATATGATCAAGGAATTGAGTGTGAGACTCCCATTCTCTGATGATTGTCAGATGATTCCTTCTCTAAAGAAGTATAATAAAATCATGGTTACAATAAAGCTTTTATTAGAAGGAGGTACAATGATGATTACAGAGGAATGCAGCTCTATGCTCCAAAATCGAGTGCCTAGGAAGGTTGGAGATCCAGGTAGTTTTGTCCTATAAGTTGAGATTGGAGACATAACCTTTGCTAGATCTCTCTGCGATTTGGGTTCTAGTGTGAATCTCATGTCTTTCTCTATGGATAAGCGATTGGGGATGACTAATATCAAGGGTGCAAAGATTTCAGTGGTTATTGCTGATCGTTCTGTGAAATACCCTGTTGGAGTTCTAGAGAACCTACCTGTCAAGATTGGAACAACTTTTGTACCAACCGATTTTGTGATTTTGGAGCTTGGAGAAGAACCTAAAGATCCTCTAATTCTGGGACGACCCTTTTTGGCTACATCTGGAGCAATCATAGATGTGAAGAAACGCAAGATCGATCTTCACTTTGGAGATAGGGTAATGAAGTTTAACTTGCAAGAAGTTTTGAAGAAACCATCTCTAGATGCCAAGTCCTTTTGGGTTGATACCGTTGTTGAAGCTATAGAGGGAGTTGCTGACGATTTCTTATCTGATGATCCCTTAGAGATTGCTTTGACTAACGCTACTGATGCACATTTCTTCTTTAGTGATGATGTTACAGGTTTTACCAGGATGCTTGATGCTAGTAGGCGATTTGAGGAAAAAATTGATTATGTGGCATTAATGGAGGCATCTGTCAAGCCTTCACCTAAACCGTACCCTGCACCTCTTGATGATCCATGGAGCAAGCTGAAAGCTCCAAAGCTAGAACTTAAAACCCTCGTAGCAGGGCTCAAGTACGCGTTTCTAGGTCCTAATTCTACATACCTTGTGATTGTGAATGCTGGTTTGAACAATGTAGAGACTGACTTGCTTTTGTGTCAATTGAGAAAGTATCATAGAGCTCTAGGTTATACTTTAGATGATATCACTAGATTTATGCATGCATAGGATACATTTAGAAGATGAATCTAATACTTCCATAGAACATCCGAGACGTTTAAATTCTAATTTGAAAGATGTTGTTAAGAAAGAGATAATGAAACTTCTAGATGCAGGAATTATTTACCCTATTTCAGATAGTACTTGGGTTATCCTGTGCATGTTGTTCCTAAGAAGGGTGGTATAGCGGTTATTAAGAATGATAAGGATGAATTGATTTCCACTAGAACTGTTACAGGTCATAAAATGTGCATTGACTATAGGAAATTGAATGCTGCTACTCATAAAGATCATTTTCTTTTACCTTTTATTGACCAAATGCTTGAGAGATTGGCTAATCACCCTTACTATTGTTTGGTTATTCAGGTTTCTTTCAAATTCCTATTCACCCATATGACCAGGACAAGATGACATTCACATGTCCATTTGCCATCTGTGCATATCGCAGAATGCCTTTTGGATTGTGCAATGCCCCAACGACTTTTCAGATATGCATGATGTCTATTTTCACTGATCTAATTGAAGACATCATGGAAGTATTCATGGAAGATTTCCCTGTTATGGATCTTACTTTGATGTATGTCTTACTAATTTTTGCAGGGTCCTTCAGAGATGTGAGGAGAAACACTTGGTACTCAATTGGGAGAAGTGTCATTTCATGGTGACCAATGGATTGTGTTAGGACACAAGATTTATGAGAAAGGTATTGAGGTAGATAGAGCTAAAATTGAGGTTATGACTAACTTCTAGGCAACCAAGTTTGTAAAAGATATTTGCAGTTTCTTAGGTCATGCAGGTTTCTACAGAAGGTTCATTCAGGACTTCTCAAAAATTGCTAGACCTCTTACAAAGCTGTTGTGCAAGGAAGTCAAATTTGAATGGGATGATGAATGCCAAAGCTCTTTTCTCGCCATTAAGGGAGCTCTTGTGAGGGCTCCAATAATTCAGCCACCAGACTGGGATTTTCCTTTTAAGGTAATGTGTGAAGCCAGCGATTATGCAGTAGGTGCAGTTCTTGGACAACGCAGAGATAAGAAACTTCATGTCATCTATTATGCCTCAAGAACGCTAGATGGAGCTCAATACAATTATGCCACAACTAAGAAGGAACGTCTAGCATTTGTCTATGCTTTTGAAAAGTTTAGATCTTTTCTAGTAAGATCCAAAGTAGTAGTCCACACCGATCATGCGACTTTGAGGTATCTCCTGAACAAAAAGGATGCTAAACCCATATTACTCTGTTGGATTTTTATTTTACAAGAATTTGATTTGGATATTAAAGACAAAAAGAGGAATAGTTAACGAAGTTGCATATCGCTTATCCATATTGAGAGTGGAATATGAGGTTACAATTGATGATAGCCTACCTGAGGAGCATATATATGCTATTAGCACTAGAGTGGATGAGAACCCTTATACCCCTAAACTATCTAAATTTGCAGTAATTACTCCTTGGTTTCGTGACTTTGCTAATTATCTTGTTGCTGAAGTTGAACCANTTACAGCTTACCTGAAAAAGAAGTTCTTAAAGGATGTCAGACACTATTACTGGGATGAGCCATATCTTTACAAGCTTTGTTCAGATGGCGTGTTCCAGAGATGTCTGCCTGAGGAGGAGATTCAAAATGTCTTATACCATTGTCATGGTTCTAACTATGCTGGTCACTTCGCTACATTCAAGACTGATTCTAAGGTGGCCTACAATGTTCAAAGATGCTCATGCTTTCATCTCTTGTTGTGATTGATTCCTAAGACAAGGAAACATCTTAAAACGCAATGATATGCCTTGGAACTTTATTTTAGAAGTGGAGGTTTTTGATGTATTGGGAATTGACTTCATGGGTCCTTTCCCTATGTCTCATAAGAATCTCTATATCCTTGTTATTGTGGATTATGTTTCTAAGTGGATTGAAGCAATTGCTAGCCCCACTAATGATTCTAAGGTTGTGTTAAAAATGTTTAAATCTGTGATTTTTCCCAGATTTGGAGTACCTAGTATTCAGCGATGAAGGCTCTCATTTCATCAATAGGGTCTTTGATGGTTTACTCAAGAAGCATGGAGTCAAGCACAAAGTGGCTACACCATATCATCCTTAGACTAGTGGTCAGGTAGAGGTTTCTAACAGGGAAATCAAAGCTATCTTGCAAAAAACGGTGAATGGATCTAGGAAGGATTGGTCTTTAAAGCTAGATAATGCTCTTTGGGCTTACAAAACTGCATTCAAAACCCCTTTAGGTATTACTCCTTTCAATCTAGTTTATGGAAAAGCTTGTCATCTACCTGTAGAACTTGAGCATAAAGCTGCATGGACTATCAAGTTGCTGAACTTTGACTTGAAGACCGCAGCAGAAAGACGTCTAATTCAACTCCATGAGTTAGAAGAAGTTAGACACATAGCATATGAGAACTGCAAGATCTACAAAGAAAGTACCAAAGCTGCTCATGACAAGAATTTCGTCTAAAGAGATTTCCGACCAGGTGATCAGGTACTTTAACTCCCATCTGAAACTATTCCCTGGGAAGTTGAAATATTGGTGGTATGGACCATTTATCATCAAGGAGGTGAGACCATATGGTGCAGTTGTTCTGTTTGATTGCCAACAGAATGAGTTCGTTATGAACAGTGAAAGGCCGAAGCCTTATTTAGCTGATTCAGAGCTTACAAAGGTAACTAAAATACCTCTTGCTAATCCTACCTCCAATTAGAGGTAAGTACCATCTAGCTATCGACATTAAACAAGCGCTGAGTGGGAGGCAACCCACTGTTTTAGTATTATAGTTTAGTTATTAATTAGTTTTGAGTCAGTCTTATCTTAGTTACAAACATGCTAATTTTTTGTTTTGAGTTTTGTGTGATTCATGAATTTCAGGAAACCACTAAAAATCGGATGCAAAAGGAATCGATCGAGCAAGCCGTTGCATGATCAGGCAGATTTTACAAATTTTTGATCCGACCAGATTGCAAGATCGGGAAACCATACGCCCGATCGGGCAATCTCGCATGGAAAGATATGAAGTTTTAGCACAATCGGGCAGAAGCGAGGATCCATCAGCATTCCACAAGCCATTTTGGTTTGAACTAGCCGTATGATCGAGCAAAACAGGAGCCCGATCGGGCAATCCTTACCTAGGTAAACCGAATTTCATTCAATTTTAATCAGATTTTGGCCCTAAACTGAGTTTTGCTTAAGTACAAAATAATTTTCTTCTCTCTTCCCTACCTTTTTCGTGATTTCACCCCCTTTCACCATTATCTTCTTCCCAAAAACTTCCCACACTATCTCCAAGCTCTAAATCTCTATCTCACTCAATTCTCCACCGGTTACTTTGATTCTTGACTCTATTCTACTCAGTTTTTCAAGGCCTTTTCGATTCTCTCACTCTCACATCGGTTCGAACAAGGTATGGTCCTCACACTTATGATTTTTGTTCTGAAAATTAGGTCATAATTTTGGAAATTCGACTTAGATGGATATGGTTGTTGGAATTGCTCTCTAGGATACCTTCCTACTCTATTGTGTGCTTAGTTGAACAATGCATGTTGATTTATTGAGAGTTAGGTTGAGATTGCTTGATTTTGATATGGGCATTTGGGATTTTTGTTAGAAATTCGAATTTGGGGATTGTTTGTGCATAACTGATGTCTATGATTGGTTTAAGAATGGTTTTTGTTGCTCAATTGTGTTGGTTTCGGTTCTTTAAACTTCAATTTCTAAGTTTTATTGATTGCACATTGGTCTTTTGATGGTTCTTTACTTGATTTCTTGCTAAGTTTGCTTAGTATTGCTCTAAATCATTGCTCACCATTGCCTTGTTCTTTTGATAACTTGCTTAGAATTGGTTTTTGATTCATCTAATGGTTTATTGGTCATTGAGACATCTTGATTCTTGCTAGTTGTAACTAGTCATTGCTCGATCATTGCTCATTGCCTTTTATTTTTTTGACACCTCTATTCCACATTTAATTCTTGCTAATTCTCGGTTAGTATTGCTTGTTCATGCGATGTTCTTTGTTTCTAAGTCAATTATTCTTGTTAACTCTTTCTTAGCATTGCTCGGTTATTGATAAACCATTGCTTGTTATGTCTTGAATTGTTCTTAAACTCATTTCTGTTTTGAGTCTTTTCAATTTCAGGAACATGTCAGACAGCGACTCACAACCTCCGGTTGCTAAGAAGACTAAGAAACACACAATTGTTGAAAAACAGAAGGTTGTTGCTTCGGGCAGCCAACCGACCATTGATCTTAAGTTGGTAAAGGCCCCTTGGCCAAGACCAGTTAAGACACTCTTCCGCAACATTACTCTGGATTTTTCTGTTACAGAGTTGCGGAATCACAAGACATGGACTACACGGAAGATAACAGACAAATGGGATCACTTTGACAACATGTATTACAATACCATGCTCAAAACGGAATTCATGTCATCACAATTTTTTGATCATTCTATTTTGCGAACTCTTGGGATTGATGAAGACGTGGAAACATTGTTCACCAATATGGGTCTTGGCGATTTCCCCTTGCGGCCCTATCCACTTTACACGAAGCTAACGCGCCAATTCTTGGCTTCTTTCCGCATAGTGAGCGAGGATCCTTAGAATCCTCGTCATTCTCAGACAAAGTTTCAGTTCTTTTTTCTGGGGAAGCTCTATAATATCCCCATGGTCGAGTTTGGACCAATCTTCGGTTTCCGACCCAATGGATACCTTTCTGAGACCCCCAATTTCTATTCTCATCATGATTTTTGGGGGATAATAGCTTGTGGGCGCTTTATCTCGAAGAATGCGAAGCTCACTCTGATCCGCAACCAGGCTATACATTTTACCGTTAAGATCATGAGCCACCTTTTCTATGGGAAGAAAGAGGCTGGTTCCACTTGGAACCAAGAGCTAGAGCTTCTTCATTACGCTTTTAGCCGCTTCACTCTGGACACTTACACGACTGATCAGGATCGACACACTCACGATGCCAACATAGGTTGGTTATTTGCTCAAGTCTTGGATGAGAAGAAATTTGCTGCTTTGAAGAACCCGAAGAGAATAAAGGTGATGGGTGGCTTAGTTACCCCAGTTTTACAGGCTGTGGGGATTCCACTAGAGCATTTCCCTCCAGAGCCAATGAAAAACATGGTGGATGAGCAGTTCATAGCAAACACGAAATGGTTTGCTTGGTGGGATTATCTTTATGAGAACTTGGACGGACAGATTTGTGAGATCCACTTACCGAAGCCTGACTTGACCAGCATCAGCTCCTTTATCATTTTCCAGTTTCTACCAGGTATTGAACATCTCAAATGCCCTCCAGCTGCCGTTCCCGATGCACATAGACCTTCTATCCAAAGATGCCTCAACCAGCTGTGAGCCCGAGCTCTGAGTCCATATGTTGAGGCTCCTGAGGATCACGAGGAGTACATGCTCCAATCGGTGAGGGATGATATGACTCAGGCCGAGTAGATAGCGTGGATTATGGACTCGCAGCAGCCCAACAACAGCTTGATGCGATGCATTTTGAGGATGGTTTCAGGTTGTTTCCGCCCACCAAGGCGTCACAGTGATGATGAGATGGAGCATGCTGAGCAGTGAGAAGTTGGAGATGGTTCCGGTCACATTTCTGATTGAGACACTTGCGCTTCATTGTAGTATTTTTCTCATTATTCAGAACTCATGTTATTTGATATTTTCTATGTTTTTGCTACTTTTTATATTTTCTTCTTCTCTCTGATTTATTTTTACATCGGGACGGTGTGAAGTAAGTCTAGGGGAGGGAATATGTACTAACGCGAATATAACGTTTATTTGGGATGTTTGTCAGAAATGATGAATTTTTTTGAATTTTCGTATTAAATTGGCTGAGTCTATCGAGTCGAAGGAACCATGATCAAAATTGATGATGATAGTTAACCAAATGTGGGTATGTTATTCAATTTCTCTATATTACTAACTTAGATTAATTGCTGAGGTTAGGAATGGAACCCCATTACTGATTGATTTGTTTATGAAAGTTCTGATCTTTTGAGTTATTGATGATTTGATGCTAGCTCTGCCATGATAGGTCCTACTCTGAACTTAAATTATTCTTTCTTACGGTATTGATATACTCTGAAAACTAGGTACCTTGCTCTTTAGTATTTTGTAAAACCGACAAGTTCTTTCAGTATGATCCGGGTCCTTTCTCTCTCTCCCTTCAAAAAGTAAAAAAAAAACGGTTTAGAAAAAGGGTTAAAAACGTGACCTAGAAGTCCGTAGTCAACCCCAGAAAATTGTCGGTTGCTAAAAAAAGAGAAAAATGATGAAAATAAAAGAAAGAAAAGCGCATAAATACGAAGAAATAAAAAAAGCAGTAAGAAAAAAGAAAAAGAAAAGAGAAGTGAGAAAAGGAGAGAAAGGATCATGACCAGAAGTCGATTGATGCTCTGTTTGGTATGGGCGTTTAGATAGAAGATGTACTTGAGCATAGGGTTTAATACTCCGAGAGGAGATTATTCTATTTGTGTCTTTCATGTTGAGAATTATTTTCAATGAAAATCATATATGTTAACTTTGTCTTTTAAACTTGATACCTATGGTTTTCCCTAATGTCTGACGTTTTTATATTATCGTTTACAACCGCTTTTATTTATCTTTTTGATTTACTACAAACAACTTAATTATTCTACCTTAACTTGATTTGAGATTAAAGTGAACTGTGTGCTTTCTGGTCTCGGTGGATTCGACCCTTTACTGTACTTTAAATATTAAATTTTTAACCTATCAACTAACTAATGACTTATCATTTCCATTTCCTTTTGTCCTACCCACACCATTTTTTCTTGTATGACCAAAACATTTGCATTCATAACACTGAATAGTACTCTGCCTTTTCAAAGGGGACATTCTACCTTGAAATGCCCAAAACTTTTGCTTTCAAGGCATTGTTTTCACATCTTTTTACTTCCCTATATTGATCTCCATGGTTAGAATTGAAATTATTCCTCTTCTACCCTATTTCAATATTTATGAAGTACTTCTTGACGATAAGACCAACTTGATTTTCTAATTCATAACCCTCATTGTGAGTTTTTCTAGTTGACACAAAAGCTACGCTTTTTCTACTCTCTTTTCTCTCTTCTTGATCTCCAGTTCATATGCTAGCATCATTCCTACAACTTGATCAAATTTCATAGTATCTGAATCCAATGCTACTTCAATAGCATACATATGTGGTTGAAATTTTTCCGGCAAGCTTCTGAGCAATTTCTTAACCAACTTCTTGTCTTTGTACGTCTTTCCTAGCACTAAGTCGTCATGTGCTATTGCACTAAGCTTGCGACTGAACTGATTTACAATCTCGTGTTCCTCCATAGTAACGCCTCAAATTTAGAAGCCAGCATATAAATCCGTGTTCATTTCACATTACTTGTTCCTTCATACGATACTTTCATAATATCCCATGCATCTTTGGCTCTTGTACATTGACGAATTCTAGTGAATTCGTCAATTGGTAAGGAAGTGAAGATCTTAGTCAGTGCTTGTGAATTTGCTTTAGCTGCATTTTTCTCAATAGTAGTCCACTCCTTTATTGGCCTTGTTACCATTTCACCTTTTTCATTTGGACCCTTAGGTGGATCCCATCCATACATTACCGCAATCCACGCATCCATATCAATACTCTGAATGACTTGAGTCATTTGCACTTTCCAATAACGGTAGTTATTTGCATCCAGAATCAATAGTTTATTGAGCATCACAAATTGTTGATTTTTCTCCATACTTGCCACAATAACTCACCTGTTATAGAATAGACACAAATTCTTTAGTCGGTGAATTGCTCTGCTACCAATTGTAAATGTAAAGAGAACAATAAACGATTCATCATACCTATTTAGCAAACAAAATTTCCTTTATTAAAATTTATTTGCTTAAAATTTTTACAAAGATTCAACCCAAACATATTTTACACATTATCAATCATCTTACGATTACTATCTACAAGTTTAATAAAAAACACTATTTCTAAAACTAAACTACACACACTCACAATCCTCTCAGAAGTAAAGAACACTCAGCCAANAAAATTTAAAAGCCAAAACGTAAGACTAGCAAGAATAAAGATCTAAAGTCTTGAACAACTCGAAAACTTTAGACTCTTTATATACTAACCCTAAAATGAAAATTCTAACTTCTTTTTCTTCTAGAAGCGTATCTTGGTTAGATATCTCAACATGATATATTTTTGATAAAATCTTTTTGTTGTGATATTCTTCGGAATATCTTCGTCTTAAATAAATCCGCAATTGATTCATTTTCCTCTGAAATCCAAGCTGCTCCATTCACCTCTCTAAATTCTCATCAATCCTATGTTTATAAACTGTTATGTTTCGTTTCAACTCCTTAATTGCACAAGACAACCCCAACCCAATAAAATTTTGAGCCCTAGGGAAAAAGAAGAAGAAGTTATGGGCCTGTAAATAAAATGGCCAACTAAAATTATAATATTATTTAAAATTACATAATGGGCTCGAGATAACCTATATCATGTGGAAGCTTTTTTATTTTGGATCCTGATTTTGATTTTAAAGATACTAGGCCTTTTTGGTACATAATTGTTTTTTTAAATGGACTGGTCCCCTGGGCCATGGCACCTCTGCCCCACCCACTTGGGCCAGAAGTAGCGCCCGTGAACCAAAATTATGGCCGAGCTGGCCGGATTAGTTCATGAAAGTTGAAAACCAAGAGGTTTAAATCGTAGTCAATGGGAAAAATCCGGAAAAATTCCTAAGTGATGCATATTTCCTAAGTTATTTGCATGGTTTGGGTGAAGTTTCAGTCTTTCCTATTTATTATTAATTTTTATAATTAATAATTAAATAGGAAGTGACTCCTCAAATACATGTAATATACACTGGAAAAACTCCGAAAATTGTCACTAATGCATTATAGGGGGTAGGTGTAGTTGAGGCACCGGAAGGACTGGTTGGATGGATCATGGGATGATGAAACCCCCTTCGACCATACATGGGAAACATGGTTGGGATGATGGATAAGCATCTTTGGACCGAATGGGAAGATCGAAGAAGGAAGATCATATCATGGCTTAAATCTTGATCAAGGATTGAGCTAAGCCATGCGATCATAATGGAAATCCGGTCAAAAACTAAGTTAAACTAGAAAGTTGAGCTGATTCCGAGAAATCTGAGAAAAAGTATGATTTGGTCGGAGGTAGGTGAAGTTGGTTGATGGTTGGTGGGAAGTTGGTGAGAACCGGTCGGATTCAGACATGATTATCGAATTTTGATAGAGCGGTTACGAATGTTGGGTTATGGCAGGGAAATTATTTTTGTCGGACCATGCGTGCACATACACGTGCGCGCGCGAGCAGTTACTGTCTTGAGTGATGCGTAAAATCATGGGTAGTTACTGAAAATGATGTGCATGAGAGGTTGAATGGTGCAAACTGCGGATTGATGTGCTGGAAAGTTCTGATTGGACGGTTCTTGGAGCACTTGGCTAGCAGGAAAATTGTCACAATGCCTATAAATATCGATCCTCTAGATCATTTCATCTCTTTCGCGCGAGATATCATTTCTAGAGAGAAAAATTTTGGGAAAGAGAGAAAGTGTCGAGTTTCAAAGGATCAGGTCGTGAGAAGTGCCGTCTGGGAGAAATCAGTCAGTGGGAATCCGCATATGTCCGCATTACCAAAGAAATCAGTCAAGATCAATCAAATTTCTAAGGTGAGTACGTATACTGAATTGTTAGACATTCTACATGAATTTCCATGGCCGTGAGTGCCGTTTACTGTTTCGATAGCCTTCATGGCTATGTACTGTATGATCCGGATGGTTTAACGACCGGATCATGAACTGTTAAGGTATTATAGTCAAGAAAACTAATTCAAATGATTGTGTGATGCCAAAAATTGTACTGAAATGGCTTAAGTGCCGATTACTAGGCTTAAGTGCCAAACTGTTAAAGCATAATTGTACTGATGGTTAGACTGGTGAAGCATATGGGTGAATCTGGATGATTAGGGCAGTCTAATCGAAACTGTGAGTTAAAAATGATTAAAACTGAACTGAAAGTTCTAAAGGGAACTAAACTGATTATTGTGGCTAAGTGTTGCGGATTAAACCATACTCACTAAGCAATAGCGTTGCTTATGCCTCCTTTGTGGGTCGCATGTGATGCTAAGGAGTGAGACAACTCGCGGAATCAAGACAATGTAAGGGAAGGATGGTGGATTGTATATAGACTATTGGGTACATTAATTTAGAAAACTTTCAATTCAATATAA
>OVBE01007128.1:0-18880 GCA_900406425.1 Iberis pinnata | reverse complement strand
ATACAGGTTCAGGATTCAATCTCCCAGTAAAAAGCTCTCAAAAGTTTGCAAGATAAAGATAAAAATAAAACTAAAGCCAAAAGGGATTTTTATAGTTCTAAAAAGTAAAATAAAAAAAAATGGAAAATAAAAGATAGGTCTTGAGAACTTGGGTGCGAAATTGGAAATTTCTTCTTTGCTCGGATGATCTGCCCGATCGATCTGAATGTGCCCGATCGGGCAGATCATTTAACTGCTCGATCCTTCACATTTTGCTCGATCGGTCTAATTGCACGAAAATCACCAGGAACTTTTGCCCGATCGGGCAAGTAATGTGCCCGATCGGTCGAATCTCTTCGTCACAAAAATCATCTTCTAAAATCTCTGAAATGTTCTGAAAATGTCCTGAAACGTTCCTTTAAGCTCCAAAATGATCCGAACGCATAAATATCCTGAAATATACCAATTTGCAAGGAAAACACTCGGAATAATGCAAAATAGCAGACATAAATGCCCACTATAATGCATTAAAACCGAGTAATATCAGTCTCAGATGTAGAGGGTCGCCGGAAGAACCTACAGATGAAGTTCTGGCCGCCGAGTCTCGTCGGTGCTGGTTTCTCACCGGAAACTCCGAGTCACGGTGCACGGGCTTTGTGCTCAGTCGAGTTTTCTGGTGGACTCTGTACTCCCCTGCCTTTTTAAGTTTCTCAGATCTTCGGCAAAAAGGAGAGAAAAGAGAGAGAAGGTGAAGAAGAGAGAGAGAAGTTTTTAATTTTTTTCGAAATATGGAAGTCCCCAACTTCTCCTCAAAACCCATTGTTTCAACGAAAATAACTTTGAAATTGTTTAATTCAAAAAAACAATCATATATATATATGGATATAGGAATTTTTTCAAATACCATCAAAAGAAGTTCAAATTTCAAAAATACCACACACTTTCAAAAGTTCCAAATATTCCACACTCAAATGTTCCAAAAATGCCATAAACATAAAAAGTGAATTTTAAGGGTTTAAAATTTAAATTTTTGGGTTTGGATTCACTATATAGAGTTTAATGTTTAGTTTTAAAGGGATTAGGGTTTGGTTTTGGGTTTTTAGAATTTAAATTTGAAGTTTTAGAGTTATTTTAATTTTTATAGTATTTTTGGAACAAAAATATTTTTGTGATATTTTTTGAAAACGTGGTATTTTTGAAACTTTTAGAATTGTGTGGTATTTTTGGAATTAACTTATTTTTTTGTAGTATTTTTGAGAATCTCTCATATATATATATATATATATATATATATATATATATATAATAGCACATTTTCCTCTCTTCTCTAAAGCTTCCACATCAGCAATTTTTCATCATGGAAGTCTCCAAATTTTTCCTCCAAAACCATTGTTTCAATGAAAATAACTTTGAATTTTTTTAATTTAGAACACAAATGTAATTATAGAAATTGGTAGATTTATCTAACACCTTTTAGATACTAATTATAAAGTCATTTTTTTTTTGAAGTTTTTAAATTTTCATCGCCGCTTCCTCTCTCTGTTGAAATCGCTTCCCACCGGAGCTAATCGCCGGTTTATCGGAGACGACGAAGACGGAGGGTACGAAGCTCTCCTCCTCCTCCTTCTGCTCACACTCACGTGCACCGCGTCTTTAGGTAACCGTCGCCCCCAACGGCGGTTGCCACCGACGACCTCCGGAGATTGACGCCGCCGTGCTTCTCCTCCTTTCTCTTTAGCCGCTTATCACATATCCTATCAATGGAGTCATCTTCTTCTGCCTTGGTTTTCGGCGTCTCGATGGGTTAGGGTTTGTGTGGGAATCTCAGATTCGGCGACGCTAGCGCTCCGGTGCCATCTCAGTTGGGGTTTTGAGCTTCCTCTTCTCTCCTCCTTGCTTCGCCCTTTGCCGTGTCGGATTTTGGTCTCCGGTTCTTAGACCGTGTGGATGGATCTTGGCCCCTGTGCCGGTTCTATTTCGGTTTCCTCTCGTCGGGGACTGTCCCTTTCCAGTCTCATCCGCGGCATCAGGCTTAAGGTGGTTCTGTGCTGGGTTCTCCAGCCTCAACCTTCGGTCCCTTTGCTCTTCATCCAGCCTCTTGGTTTGGGTTCAGAGCCTCAGGTATCAAAGCTGGTTTGTTTGGAATCTTAAGGCTTTTGGTTTAGGAGGGAGTTAGTCATCGGTCTCAAGCGCTCTTTGGTCGTCGGTTTTTCTGTTTGGGGCAATAAAGCAGATTGTGTTTTCTTTGTTCTCGTTTTCTCATCGGAGGTTCTCTTTGTTGCCTTGCCTGGGTTTTTCCGAGAAGCTTAGTGGTTCCGGTCTATGCCTTTAGGTTTGAGGTTATTAAAGCAGGAGCTTTCGGTTTTGTTTCGTGGACGTTCTAGAGGTTTTGCAAGTCTCTTTTCCGGGTTTGGTGGCCGTCGTTCGAGTCGGTTGTCGGATAGTTTCTATCTCTGTGGTTAGCATCTTTCCGTCTCGTTTTGCTTCTCCTTGTCTCTACTTTTCAGGTATGTCCGATATCTCATCCTCAAAGGGTTCCATCTCGGCACAACGACGTTTTTGTCTAGCCTCACAGTTCGAGCGCGTCACTATGGTTGAGTTCCGTTGGTCTAGCCTTTGGTTGCTCGTTTAGTCTTTGCTGGGGTTTCGACTCTTCAGATTGATCTTCCCGACCCTTTGGTTATGTTCTAGATCGGTCTCGGCCTGTTCCCCGTGGCCGTTTCGGGTGTTTGGTTCCCCTGCTCAGCTTTTTCGAGGTAGTCGCTATTGGAATAGGTTAAGCTTTGGTGATGCTGGACCGCTCTTCTTGGGTAAGTGTCTCCATCGGAGCCTCTCCTGGTCTTGTTTCTTGTTGCCTTTTCGTACGTTCCCTTTGTGTTGTTTGTTTTTATTGTTGTCTGCTATCCGTTTCCTCGGTATGCCGAGTTGTATGTTGTATGTGTTTCCCCCTTCAATGACCATCGTCTTATGTGAAAAAAAAGATACTAATTATAAAGTTTTATTCATGTTAGTTTGTAATTAATACTGGGCCTTTACATTACTACAATTATAAAAAAAAAACTAATTAGTAAATAAATTATTGTATATGTAGAAAAATTAGGTAAGATTCTAATAAAATATATTTCAAAACAAAAATTTAATAATTTTAATATACATAATGAAAATAAGGGTAATGAAGAAAATAAAATTGTTGAAAATATATATATATATATATATATATAGTAGACTGGAACACTTTGAACTAAAATGTATTCAAAAAGTTATATAGTTCATGCTTATTCATAATTATTGTTATAGATTTAAATTCATAAAAATATAAATGAAAATTATATATATATATATATATATAAATTAATAAAATAATAAAATATATATTGACATGATGAAAATAGAAATTGAAATATTTTTTTTAAAAATAAAGTGCATGAATATTTTCTACGGCTTATGATAGATTATAATAGAGTTTTGTGGAAATTTGTTTAAGGAAAATGAGTTTTCATGATATTTGGATCAATTGGATTATGGCTTGTATCAAGTATGTATCCTTCTCTATTCTAATCAATGGTTCGCCAAGAAATTTTTTCCATCCTGAGAGAGGACTTAGACAGGGTGACCCTTTGTCCCCATATTTATTTATTTTATGTTCTGAAGTTCTGAGTCATTATTAAGACAAATTGCTTTGAAGAAACAATTAAGAGGAATAAAGATTAGTAATCAGAGTCCAGCAATTAACCATTTGTTATTTGCTGATGACTCAATGTTTTTTTGTCAGGCAAATGTCTCTTCTGCAATTACAATTAGAAATATACTGAACAAGTATGAATTATTGTCTGATCAGAAGATCAATCTTCATAAATCAGCTATCACTTTTGGAAGCAGAGTGTTTAGTGATGTAAAAACTAGAATTAGAAATCTATTAAATATTCATAATGAAGGGGGCTATGGTAAATATTTGGGGTTACCAACTCAGTTTGGTAAGAAAAAGATTGATCTGTTTCAATTCATAGTGGAAAAGATTAAACAAAGGACAGAGGGATGGAGTCATAAGTTTCTGTCTCAAGCTAGTAAAGAAATATTGTTAAAATCAATTGGGTTGGCAATGCCAATCTACTCTATGAATTGTTTTCAAATGCCTAAAGGTATATGTGTAGAAATAGATAAAGCTGTATCACAATATTGGTGGAGGAATAGAGTAAATCATAGATCAATGCATTGGATGGCATGGAATATGATTACAGTGCCCACGTGTGAAGGGGGCTTAGGTTTCAGAGATATAGAAGTGTTCAATCAAGCATTGCTAGCTAAACAATGTTGGAGAATGATTAAATATCCTAATTCTTTACTAGATAAAGTACTAAAAGGACGTTACTACTCAAGCAAATCAATTTTATCAGCTTCAAATGTAAGACATAGTTCTTTTGGCTGGAGATCAATTCTGGTAGGAAATGAACTTTTACAAAAAGGTCTTCGAGTTTTAATAGGTGATAGCCATAACACTAGGATTTGGGAGGACAATTGGCTACCATTAAATCCACCAAGACCCCCTAAGAAGAAAGATCAAAATTATGATCAAGTCACAAAGGTTTCTCAATTATTTCATCAAGAAATTGGCACTTGGGATCATGAACTTATAAATGAGGTTATTTGTGAAGAAGATCATTCTATAGTTTTAGCAGTTAAACTAACTAGGGATAGTTGTTCTGATGCAATTGGGTGACATTATATTAATAATGGTGAATTCAGTGTCAAATCTGGGTTGGAACTCATATATCTAATGGGGGGGGGTTGAATGTTTTGCATGCTGATGTTAATGTTTTGTTAAAACAAAAAGTTTGGAAATATAATATACCATCTAAAATCAAGCATTTTTTGGAAATTTTTTATCTAATATCCTTCCTATATGATCTGAATTAGTTAGAATAAATTTATCAGAAACTTGAGTGTGTTTAAGATGCAATCAAACTGAAACATTAGATCATATGTTCTTTATGTGTTCTAATACAAAGCTTGTATGGAATAATATCAATTATGCATCATTAGACCTTACAGATCCATCATTTTCCTTTATAGATAAACTAGAATATTTTTTAGATTGGAATTTAACTCTCACTAGTCATGGTTCTCAATATTTACCATTGCATATTCTCTAGTGGTTGTGGAAAGATCGAAATAATGTTTTGTTTAGACAGAAAAAGTTGGCTTGGGAATCTATTTTTCAGAATGCAAGTCATGATGATGAGGAATGGATTGAGGCTCATCCAATCACACCAAAGGTAACACATCAAATGCAACAAACTGTAGTTAGCAACAACTATTCTCGGACAAAATGGAGTAGGTCAAGACCAAAATGGACAAAAATAAATTATGATGCAAGCTTTGATTCTTCATCCGGATCAACTACAGCAGGATGGGTTATTCGTGATGCAATAGGTACGTTCAAAGGTACCGGACAAGCTCGGTTAAAAAGTGTAAGCAGTGCACTTGAAGCAGCATTACAAGCCTTCCTTTTGTCTCTCCAACAATCTTGGATTAGAGGGTTTAAAAAGGTTTACTTTGAAGGTGATAATCAAATATTATACAAGCTTTTGAAGGGAGAACAAGTATCATTTGGTATGGCAAATTGGATAAGAGATATTTATTGGTGGTCAAAAAAGTTTGAAGAAATTGAATTTGGATGGATATCATTTGGATGACAAATTGGATAAGAGATATTTGTTGGTGGTCAAAAAAGTTTGAAGAAATTGAATTTGGATGGATATCAAGAAGCTCTAATAGGTGTGCTGATCATTTAGCAAGGATACAATCAAGATGTGATTCTATATTTGTTTATCATTGTGTTCCCCCTATTCGTTAAAGTTTTTGTTATTTGAAGATGATGTACATTGGCTAGCTTAATATCATAAGTTGAGTTTTTTTTAAAAAAAAATGGTAATAATAATATAACTATTTAAAAAAAATTAAATGTAAGATAGGACACATAAAAATTAGAATGTTTTTAAATAGTTAAACAATAGATATATGTTTTCACTGATAATTCATGTGAAGTGTAACTAAAATCTCACATAAAAATACTCATAATAATTTAATGTTGATAAAAATAATGATTGTTAAATGAGTATGTTAGATTTAAATATTAATCTAACTTAATTCTTATGCCAACAATAAAGTTTATTTTATTTTTTTAACAATAAAGTATATTCAAAACTATAAAGTATATTCAAAACAAGTTAATTCTAAAATTTGGAATTTTTCTCTCTTAAAATAAATAGAATTTTGTATGATGGATATACTCATCAATTGATTGAGTTTGAAATGTGAAATATTTGATTAAGTTAGCTAGCTATATTTCTAAGCTATCATTTACTTGATTAAGTTGGCTATATTTCTCACATGATTTGGTACCTATTTTCTGTAAATCTATTCATAATCAGCTTTCCAAATTACAAAAAAAAAAAAAAAAANAAAAAAAAAAAAAAAAAAAAAATTGGCATGGGAAAGCGGATTGGACTAGAGATAAAGTTAGAAAGAAAAATTAAATTTGGTCCAAAAATTAAACATGTAATGTAAACAAGAAGGAAAAGTAACGTTACGATTGGTCTCAAACTTCTTCGTCTCCTAGTCTTAATGCTACCCATCACTCTCATGATCTCATCTATTCTTTTGAAAAGTCAACTGAGTCGTTAAATAGAGTAGGAGTTTTTCTTTTTTTGAGAAAAGTTGTATTTATTAAGTCCAATTTAGTCCATTATATTATATTAGCTCATTATAACATTGAAACATTTTTGAGTCCTAAAGTTCAAAACTGGATGGGCTTTTTAGAACTAAGAATCGAGTCCAGATCTAACTTTAATTCTAAAAAACCATTAGAAAAAACACAAAAAAAGAATTTTTAGGTGTATCCGCCGCGGGCAAAACTGCGGATCTGTCAATAGAGAATCACCGGCGATCTAACGACAGAACCGAGATTTCGCTCACACCAACGTCCACACACGACCTCGACTTTTGACAGGAGGAAGAACATATCAAAGTTGAAGGTCACAGCGAGCTTGGAATTCGAAAGATAGGTTTCTGGCGGAGACTAGGGACAAGACCATCGTCTTAGGGCTTGATTTAGCGGCGCCACCACGCAGAAATGGTCCCCACATTGTTGCAGTGATGACGACACCTCGCTCTCTTCCAACAAGTGAACCCGAGCTCCGCCTTGAGATCTTACCACTTTAAACCCGACGACTTCTTTGCATCTTCGCTGCTGCAGATCTGGCCGAATCTACCACTGGAGAATGTGCTTCTATAGAAGATCTAAGCCGCAGTGGTTTTAGAAAGAAGGGAAGAAACAAATCTGAGAAAAATAGAAAGACTTAGTGAGAATAGGCGAGCTGACTGGCTTTGGACTTCGCCGATCAGCCCGGAGGCCGCAGAGCCCGAGTAAAGGACGAGATGTCGGAGATCTAAACCCTCATTGCCTCACATTCGCCAAAGATCTCACCTCCACTGATGACAGAGTTGAGAGGTATATGAGGTGGAGATAAACTTTATTTTCTTTAAACTTTCAAAAGAGAGTAGGAGTTTTTTTTCCGGGTTTATTCTTTAAATTTTATTAGTGGAAGTTTCAAACTAATATAAATTTATCCTTTACAATTATTCTTTTATCTTAGGTTGGTAAATCAATTAATTTATTTCTTTCAAATAAGTTACCTCCTTAGTTTCTTGAGGTTAGATATAATGTTGATCTTAATTTATTTCTTTTGTCCAATTGTCCTCATGATATATCGGGACCGGACCGATTATATCGGACGATGTACATGTGGGAATGGAATATCCGCTATCATCGTCCAGAAATTAGCATATGCCTTCCTTAATGCTCAAAGTCAACTGAGCAGCATTTATCATCAATTATTGATAAATAAACGTATATTGTTATACTAAATAAATTCCTAGATATGCTTAAAGATATATTAATTATAAGTAAATCAAAATTAACGTTATTGTTTACGTAACCCAATTTTAAAAATTGAAAACTGAGCCTATAAACCAAAATTTTCATTTTACTATACTTTGAAATAAGATGAAAAAGCTTGTTAACCGTTTCAATTATATATAAGCTGTTTAAATAAAGCAATTAACAGAAGATAACGATAAGGAAAATTTCAAACGTTCAAACATGTGCCACGATGTCGCTTATATTGGTCAAACAAAAAACTAGGAAGAAAATAATAAAAAAAAAAATATTGTTTTACAGGAAAACCGATAGAATTATTAAATAGAGTTCACGACAAGTTTGGATCTTAAAAAAAAAGAGTAGTTTAATATTATATTCCTCGAATCAATACATCGTCTGTATCGTCTTCTCACTCAGACAAGTTTGAAAAGATAATCTGAGAAAATGGGTCCTTTAAGAGGATCAGATATATTTGTTCTTGGTTTGGTCATAAACAGTTTGGTGGTGTTCTGTAATGGAGGCATCACCAGTCGATTTGTTAGGAAACTGGAAGGCACCATTGATATGCCTCTTGATAGCGATGTTTTTCGTGTTCCTCTTGGATATAACGCTCCTCAACAGGTATATACTCAGCTTTTCTTTTCTTTTCTTTTTTCTGATTTCAATAAATGAAGTCACAACTTTTTTTGTTTATTGTTTACTTATTTACCTCCAATTGTTAGTTTGTTAAATATTTTTACATTATAATATATATGTATCACTTTTTTGTTCATCTTGTTCTAATGGCTGAAAAAGTGAATTACAAATAACACATACATATTAGATCTTATAAAAATACAATAAGAGCTAAATTTCTGATTTCAAATAATATTGAGAATATTTATTTTTGTTAACAATAGGGTCTCATATTTTTATTTCTAATTGATTCAAGCTTTGCTTAGTGGAAGTGTATAAAGTTAACTTTTGTTTCCTTTTACATATTGAAAAAGGTGCATATAACACAAGGAGATGTACAAGGAAAGGCAGTGATAGTGTCTTGGGTAACACAAGAAGCACCAGGATCTAGCACAGTCCTATACTGGAAAGAGAATAGCTCCAAGATTCTTAAAGCTTTTGGCAAATCCAAGACTTACAAGTACTACAATTATACATCTGGTTACATCCATCATTGCACCATTAGAAACTTAGAGTATGACACTAAGTACTCTTATATGGTTGGTGTGGGACAAACAGAGCGCAAGTTCTGGTTCTACACTCCTCCTAAAAGCGGTCCTGATGTTCCTTATACGTTTGGTCTCATTGGGGATCTTGGACAGAGTTTTGACTCAAACATAACTTTAACACATTATGAGATGAGCCCACAAAAGGGGCAAACGGTTTTGTTTGCAGGAGATCTCTCATATGCTGATCAATATCCTAATAATGATAATAATCGATGGGACACTTGGGCAAGATTTGTTGAAAGAAGCACAGCTTATCAGCCTTGGATTTGGACCGCAGGAAACCACGAACTCGATTTTTCCCCGGAGATTGTAATCTTCTTACTTATTTTTATGGTTTTCTTCGGGCTTAAAACATAAGAGCATCTAGGTTCGGTTTTCGTTTTCAAAATTTGGTTTTTTTTTTTTGTTCGAAAATATTAAAAATATATCTTTTTGGTTTAATATTAGCAAATTTGGTTTGGTTAAAGTAGTATTAAATAAAATTGCTCGGTTCGTTCTGTTTGTTATCGCCAAACCGAAAACCAAATTAAAATTAATAATCTGCCGGACCAAGTAAACCAAACTAAAGTAACGAAACATCAGTTTGGTGTATTTGGTTCGGTTAAAATGCCGACACCTATTGAGATGGATTGTTTTTTTATGTGGTGTGCAGGGAGAAACCAAACCGTTTAAGCCATTCAAGAATAGGTACCGTACTCCTTACCGATCATCAGGCAGCACAGAACCATACTGGTATTCAATTAAGAGAGGACCAGCTTACATTATCGTGCTAGCTTCTTATTCAGCCTATGGTAAGCCATCTTTAAAAATCTTGAACCTGATATTCTTGAAACCTGACTAATGGGACTTGAATATTTTCGTGTACAGGTAAATACACGCCGCAATACAAATGGCTTGAGAAAGAGTTACCAAAGGTCAACAGAACAGAAACTCCATGGCTGATTGTTATGATGCATTCACCTTGGTACAACAGCTACAACTACCATTACATGGAAGGCGAAACCATGAGAGTGATGTATGAGCGATGGTTCGTCAAGAGCAAAGTAGATGTTGTTTTTGCAGGTCATGTCCACGCCTATGAAAGAACAGTAAGATCAATAACTTTGTCTTATCAAACTATTTATCCTAATAGATCTGACCTGAGCTATTTTAAAACCAGAAACGCGTATCAAACATAGCTTACAGCATAGTTAATGGAATTTGCTCTCCGGTGGAAGATCAATCGGCTCCAGTTTATATCACCATTGGTGATGGAGGCAATCTCGAAGGATTAGCTACCAAGTAAGATATAAACTAAGGGCTGACATTCGGTTTTTCGGTTATTATTTTGATTTTTTGTTGAATTGAACCGAATATAATTTTGGTTCAATTCGGCACTCGGTTTGCTCGGTTCAGTTTTCCGGTTCCAAAATCTTAAAATATATTTTGGTTCGGTTAATTTTTGGTGTGTTTTCGACCTATTTGGTTAATTTTTGGTTTATTCAGTTTATTTGGTTAGTTCTAGCAAATTCGGTTCGGTTAGTGTAGTATAAAATAAAATTGTTGCGGAATCGAAATAAAAATCAGACTAAATTATATAACTCACCAAATCAAACCGAACTAAATGGAACTAAACTCGGTTCGGTTAGGTTTAAAGCCCACCCCAAATATAAACACTTGTGCTCATTGCAAACGACTTAACAGTGTGAAATGGTTTCTGCAGCATGACTGAACCGCAGCCTGAGTACTCTGTCTTTAGAGAAGCAAGCTTTGGACATGCAATATTCTCAATAAAGAACAGGACGCATGCGCACTTTGGATGGCATAGAAACCAAGATGGTTACGCTGTGGAAGCTGACACCATGTGGTTTCACAATAGATTTTGGCATCCCACTAATGATACTTCTTCTAATGATTCTTGAAATCTTCTAAGTTTTCCTGTATACTTTCTTTTGGTTGAATAAATGCAATGTTGGTGTCTTCGTTCTTTGGTTAAGTCTAAACCAACATTTAAAAAAAAGTATGGAAGAAAGAAACTGGTTGATTCTTGAAATGTTCGAATGTTGTTCGTCTCAATATCAAAATATTAAAATCTAAATTTTAAATAATGAGAAAATATGTTTATAAAGTTCAGAAGGATCTGTCTAACTGACGTTTACCTAAGGTTAATTAATTGATGTTTCCTGATCAATTATAATGTGGGTCTCTCTGATCATAATTGATGTTTCCTTTTGTATAGAACTCTTATGTCTTCTTTCTCTTTAAGGCATGGGCTTCATCCACATCAATTGTCTCAACCTCAAAGTTCTGGTACCCACAGTCCTCATTCCATTCAAACCACATCTTTGAGAGATGACTTCATTTTTGAAGCATGTCGTGTGTCCTCCTCCTCAGGTGATGAATCTATATGCATGCACCTTTTTCGTTTCTCCAGTCCAGGTCGGAAAGCTCGCCCAATCGCTTGGCGTGTAACCAGGGGTGGATTTACATATAAGTAGTATGTGGCATGTGCCACATACTAAATTTGTGTGTTAGCTTGGTTGGTTAAGGTTACTCCAAATTTTTTAGAGGTGGAAGGTTCAATCCTTACTTTTTTTATTTTTTTATCTTTCTTTCTTTTTATATACATAAATGAAAATTTTTGTTTTTGCCCCATACTAATTTTTCTTCTACATCCGCCCATGCGTGTAACATAAGGGTTTAAAGGAACATCTAATATTAGTATGCGTGATGCTCCAACAAGTGAGATACCTTCTCCACATGCTTTATTCAAACCAAAAAAGAAGCTTTTCGCACCTCGTGAATTGTTAAATATTTCCATTGACAACTCACGCTGCTCAGAACTGGATTTTCCTGTAAGAACCAAAGCTTTTTTCCCTAGTTTCCATCTCTTAGCTAAACCAAGAGCTTTTCACCTGCTGAGTCGCACAGGTCTATCAGGTTAAGGAAGAACTTTGCCTTGACGCCTTCATTGATGTCATAGTTTTTCGAGCATTGAAAGCTGAAGCTACATCTCCACTTCCCATATGTGACCTGACACCTGATATAGGAGCACGACTCAAGATCCTCTTCACAATAGAATTTGAGGTATCTAATTTGAGGAACTTGGGTCGAACAAGGTTCAAAATGTTGAATACCTCCTTTACATAGTTCTGATAAAGCGTTCCTCTTTTTTTGGTGTTTGGACTTGGGCAAGGGACTGCAATACGTTTGTGTCTTCATTCCTTGGAGTGTGTCTGATACATATGGGGCTGCACATCCACCAATCTTGTACCAATACAAGAGAAGGGCCCGAGCCCTTGGAGTGTGACGAAGGGTTTTTGCTTAAAGGCTTCTCCAAGATTGAGATTAGGCTTCTTAGGAGAACATTAAGGCTAAGTATGTAAATAACCCAAGTAAGTAAGGTCCATGTCTTGTGCACATGATCCTTTAGAGGTCACATGTACAAGGTAGTAGACTGCTAGGACTATATATATGGGGAGAGTAAGAGAGAGTGAAAATTGGTGAAAGTTGTAAGGTGAGGAGGGAAGGGACTCCATTAAACCTCTCTCAAGCTTGTAACCAATATCTTTAAAATATAATATGTTTTTTGGTTCTTTTCTTAAGATTTACAACTCTGTTTGTATCATTTTGGTATCAAAGCAAGAGATCTTACGGAACAGAGATGCCACCAAAGAAGAGTGAGTCGCTGGAAGAAAGGGTCGACAACATCCAACGAGAGCTAGGGAAGATGTCGACCTTGGAAAAAAATATGGCGGAGATGATGACCAAGATGGACGTGCTGGAACGAATAGAAAAAGGTTCCAGTTGAATGAAGAGACACAAAACACATTCAACAAGAAGGTAACAGGAGAAGAGGAGCACTCGTCTAAACAAAACCCATGTCTGGAAGGGGAGACGAGTAAGGAGAATGAGAACTTTAGTGGGTTTACTCTAACCGGAAGCGGAGAGGAGTTGGGAGGTCGTACACCGCTGAGCCAACACATAGAGATCCCAATTTTTACCGGAGAGGAGGCTGAAAGTTGGGTGTTTCGAGTGGACTAATACTTTAAATTAGAAAGGTTCACGGAGGAGGAGAAGCTCAGACCAGTACGAATGTGCTTTGCTTATGAGGCTCTGGTTTGGTATTGATGGAAACGTGATAGGAACCCATTTGCTAGTTGGGAGCAGACGAAGTTGAGGGGTTGGAGAATTTTTCCACCACCGAAGAGCTGACGGAGGGAGAGAGGTTACTGATGCTCCGTCAGGAAGGAACATCGAGGAAATTCTTAAGCATTTTATCGCCCTTGCTGCCAATGCGCCGGAGGTGCCGGAATCGGTTATGGAGATGTTGTTATATATTGGTTTGGTTCTAATCAGGTCTTGGTTAGTTAGTTATTTGTTCCACTTAGATTAAATCGACTTAATTTTATCGGATTGAGATAACCGGTTTGGTGTGTCTAATTTGGAATTAGCAATCTCGGTTTAATTGCTTCTAGAAGGATTCTTTACAGTTCAAGCATAAGTTTGATCTTCACAAGGAACGGCTAGTTGTTCCAGACTCGTTAGAAGTTGGTATGCAGTTGTAACTGATTCTTGAGCTGATATAATCAAGTTTTAGAGGTCAATTGTAGGTATCGAGTCTCATTTCAGGGGTTGGGTTTCTGGTGAGTGAACATGCAGAGAGAAAGTGAGCTTTCGAGAGTGTGAGCTTGGGAAACACATTGGGTGAGAGAGTTTGATGTTTTCTACTTGAATTGTAGTTCGTTTATTGTTCTTGATTAGTGGATTCCGAGTAATCTCGGCCCAGACGTAGGATTCATTGAATCCGAACTGGGATATCAAAGTGTGTGTTTGTTCTGTTTCTTTCACATTTTTGAAACCCTGACTTATAGTTAGTTTTGGTGAAATCGGTTTGAGTTGTGATCAAGATTAGGCAAAAATCTGTAACAAGTGGTATCAGAACAAGGAGAAGTCGATTCGTGCTGAGGTTTTGTTAATCAATCATACCAAAATTTATGTTCATCAAAATCTTGCACAATGTCAAGTGCTAAGTTGGAAGTGGAAAAATTCAATGGTCTCATGGAACACTTGTAGATTCTTGGTCTAATGAGAGCCCTGAAATCACAGGAAGAAGAGTTAAAGAAAGACACATCTGTAAAAGATGTAGAATCTCCAGGTGGTGATGAGAAAGGGGACTCAAAGGCAAAAGGCGATGAAACTCTTGGGGAGAAGAAAAGAAAGGTACGTAGCACGATCATTCTAAGTGTTACTGACCAAGTTCTTAGGAAGATTATTAAGAAATCAACAGCAGTGGGAATGTTTAAGGTCTTAGATTCTCTATACCAATATAAGTCATTGCCTAATAGGATCTATCTCAAGCAGCGTTTATATGGATTTAAGATGTTAGATTCCTTGACTGTAGAACAAAATATTGATGAATTCTTAAGAGTCATAACAAATTTGGGAAATGTCAAAGTTGAAATATCAGATGAGGACCAGGCCATGCTTCTTCTCATGTCTCTGCCAAGGCAGTTTGATCATCTGCGAGATACGGAAAAACCACTTTGACATTAGAAGAAGTAATAGATGCAATTCATTCAAAACAGTTGGACTTAGGCTCAATAAAAGCTGGAAAATCACAAGGAGAGGTTCTGTTTACAGGAGGAACTCAAAAAGGAAAGAATCAGAGTAAAGATTCAAAGAACAACAAGAACAAAGTCAAAGGAAAGTCCAAAGAAAACAATAAGAAGATTGCTTGTTGGAGCTGCGGTGAGGAAGGTCATTTTTAGGGAAATTGCCCTAAGAGAGGAAAACAAAACCAATCTCAGAAAAATGGAGATTCATCAGTCTCAAATGTAGATTTCATAGAAGCATTGACTATTTCAGATGCATTTAGTGCATAAACCTTTGATTTTAGTGAAATTTGGATCCTGGACACAACATGTACATATCATCTACCGCCTAGGATATTGGTTTACAGAGTTCAAGGAATGTGAAACTGGCTATGTGAGAATGGCTTATGAGACTGTTTCAAAGGTTAAGGGAATTGGAAATGTGATGATCTTGACTTCAAATTGAAATTATGTTAAGGTAAATGATGTCAGATATGTACCTGATTTCTCAAGAAACTTGCTCTCTTTGGGCACATTTGAATGCCAAGGTTGCAGTTTTGCCTCATATAATGGTGTGCTGAAAGTGAGTAGAGACTGCAAGACTATTTTGGAAGCCAAAAGACATGGAAAGCTATACTTCCTACAAGGAAGAAGCTTCACAGGAGAAGTAAATGCAGTCACTCCCTCAGATGAAACTGCTCTATGGCATAGCCGTCTAACTCACATAAGCCAAGGAGGGCTCGAAACTTTGCTGAAGAGGGAATTACTGGATAAAAGAAAGGTCATAACTGTACAGTTCTGTGAAGGATGTGTATATGGTAAGGCCAAGAAGGTTAGTTTTTCAGTAGGAAAGCACTCCAGTAAACAATGTTTGGAGTATATACATGCAGATTTGTGGGGTTCCCCAACAATTCCTCCATCACTTGGAAATTTTCACTACTTCATGTCCTTAGTTGATGATTTCTCAAGAAAGGTGTGGGTATTCTTACTTAGGGATCATGCATTTGAAAAGTTTAAGGAGTGGAAACAGCAAGTTGAAAATCAGTCAGGCTTGAAATTGAAAACACTAAGAACAGATAATGGCATAGAATTCTACAACCAGTTTTTTGATGATCTATGCAGCACAAATGGTATCACAAGACACAAGACCATTCCATACACTCCCCAACAGAATGGAGTTGTAGATAGAATGAATAGAACCATACTTGAAAAGGTGAGATGTATCTTGTGTGAATCAGGATTGCCAAAGACATTTTAGGCAGAAGCTGTGAATATATCTGTTTATATAATAAACAGGATACCATCAAGTGCCATAAATAATCAAATTCCAGAAGAGGTATGGTCCAAGACAGAACCTAGTTTACAACATCTCAAGAAATTTGGCTCTATATGCTATTATCATTCTGATGATGACAAACTTTAGCCAAGGGAAAAGAAAGGACTATTCATAAGGTATCCTATGGGTATAAAAGGGTACAAAGTATGGAGCCTGGAGGATAAGAAATGTGTCCTGATAAGAAATGTAAAGTTCAATGAACTCCAGTTATACAAGGACTTGTTAAAGGAAGACAAAACTGTCACAAGCAATGAGTCAGATTATCTAAATATGGAACTTGGTTTCTTAGGGGGAGGTAATATCAACTCGAATGGAGAGGATTCACATGGTCAATCACATGATGAAGAGAAAATATTGGTAGTGATGATGAATATAGCTCCCATGCTCAAACATATGTACCCACATTGACTGAGACTGGGACTGTTGAGCAAAGTTACCAGTTAGTCAGAGACATGGTAAGAAGAGTAATAAGACCACCTCAGAGGTTTGATGAGGAAGATTTTTTAAATTTTGCAATGATGGTTCAACAAAAATCAAGTCTTGAAGAGCCAAACTGTTTCCAGGAAGCAATGTCAAGTAATGACAGTCAAAAATGGAAACAGGCTGCTGATGAAGATATGGATTCATTACTCAAAAGTAGGACTTGAGATCTGGTTAAGAAGCCTGAAAACAGGAAGATCATTGGGTGTAAATATATTTTCAAAGTAAAACCAGGAGATCTAGGTACAAGTGAGTCGAGGTATAAAGCAAGGCTACTTGCTAAAGGCTATTCTCAAAAGGAAGGCCTTGACTACAATGGGGTATTTGCACCTGTAGTCAAGCATTTTTTAATTAGATATCTCATGTATGTAGTTGTTCATGAAGACCTAGAGCTGGAACAACTTAATGTGAAGACTTTTTTTCTACATGGGGAATCAGAAGAAGAAATTTTTATGGCTCAGCCAGAAGGTTTTGTAGAAAAGGGAAAAGAAAGTTGGGTTTACAACTTGAAGAAGTCACTATATGGGTTGAAGCAGAGCCCAAGACAGTGGAATCATAAGTTCAGCAAATTTATGATGGAAATTGGCTTCAGTAGAAGTCAGAAAGATCAGTGTGTGTACATCAAGAAGGTATATGAAACATATATCTATCTGCTTTTGTATGTGGACAATATGCTGGTTGCTTGTAGGGATAAGAAGCTGATCTCAGAGTTGAAACAGAAGCTAAACACTAAGTTTGAGATGAAGGACCTTAGAGAAGCAAGGAGGATACTAGGAATTGACATCTTAAGAGATATGAAGAAGGGAACTCTCAAATTGTCTCAGCCAAAATCCACCCAACCTTTCATGTTTCACAACTCAAGAAGGCGGTTGTGGATGCAATCATGGCTACTAACATTCTAGCACAGTTAACAGCGGAAGGGGTCCTTGAAGCTGAACCAGAATGGGTTGTAGGATAGCGAGTAAACCAAAGAACTGGGCAAGAGGAAATTCTAATTAAATGGAAGGGTTTACATGAGTTTGACAGTACCTGGGAGTGGAAAAATGTGGTGATCAAGCAGTTTCCTAATTTCGACCTTGAGGACAAGGTCAATCTGAATGGACGGCGTGTTGATACATATAGGGTTGCACATCTATCGATCTTGTACCAATACAAGAGAAGGGCTCGAGCCCTTGGAGTGTGAAGAAGGGATGTTGCTTAAAGGCTTCTCCAAGATTGAGTTTGGGCTTCTCAGGAGAACATTAAGGCTAAGTATGTAAATAACCCAAGTAAGTAAGGTCCTTGTCTTGTGCACATGATCCTTAGAGGTCACATGTACAAGGTAGTAGATTGCGAGGACTATTATATATAGGGAGAGTAAGAGAGAGAGAGGGGTATCTGACAATTGGTGAAATTTGTAAGGTGGAGAGGGGAGAGACTCCATTAAACCTATCTCTCAAGCTTGTAACCAATATTTTTGCAATATAATATGTTTTTTTGGTTCCTTTTTAAGATTTACAACTCTTTTTGTATCAGTGTCCTTCATCCAAAATGAGGATCGAAGGTACTTTGAGCAATATCTCTTGGCGGTACTTGTGTCGACACACACAATAGTTGAAAATTATTTATACCCGAGAAATAAGATATTCTTTTTCTCCATCCACTGTTTTAAAATAACCATGATACAATCACTTGGATCATCTGTCAGTAAATTGCTGCAAAGGTGATAGACTTAGAATTCAATCCTAAACTAATACTGCAGAGAACAGTTCAATGTAGCACAGTATAGGGTATCGAATCCACAGAGACCAGATAGTACACGTTCAGTTAAAAACTCGAATATGGTTAAAGTAAGAATAATAGATATGATTGTGAATCAAAACGATAATTAAAAACGGTTTAAAAACTATAATAATAAAGCGCTAGGTATTAGGGAAATCCGTAGGTATTCAGGTTTAAAGTCAAGTTAACATGCATGATTTTAGTTTAAAAATAGTTCTCAACATGAAAGACGAATGCAGTTTAATCTCCTCTCGAAGTATTAAACCCTATGATCCAATCGTCAAAGACAAACTCTCGCCGTCTTTAAAACAATTCGATCATGCATTAAAACACAGATTCAATTGTTCATAAGCATTAAAACAATACTCTCGCATGCAATAACACTTATTNCCTAACATTCAAACCTGGTTTCCCTAGGAAACCCTAAAACCTAACTAGTGAACTACTCAGACATTGCAAAGCATAAACAATACAAATTCAGAGAAGAACACATTATTAAAATAGAATAGATATAAAATAGGGTTCAGAAATTTTCTCCACAAAGGTTCAGGATTCTTCTCCTAGTAAAACTTAGAATAATAAAAATAAA
>OVBE01007127.1:0-18880 GCA_900406425.1 Iberis pinnata | reverse complement strand
TGGATTGATTCCATGTCTGACGGTGTGAGTGTTTGGGTTGTCACCAACACCAATGGTATTCTGGTTTTCGCGTTCAATATTGATTGCCATGTTGAGGTTCAACCTTCTCAAGTGTTCCGCACGTTCGTGTTCACGTCTTGCTCGAGAGTGTTCTCGTTCAAGAGCTCTGATGTCGTCAACGAATGGAAGCAAGTCAGTTGGTCCTCTGCTTCTCAGGTTCATACACTGCAAAGCAGGTACCTAAAAAGAAAGCAAACAAGGTAGACTGGTAAGTAAAAACGTAAAATAAATGCTTGATCTGAAAAGATCCAATATCCAGAATGTAGTAACAAATCCCAAATGGCAATGGCGCCAAATTGATAGTAGGATTTGAGTCCTATATGGGCTATCAATCAACCCATCGTTGTAGTATGGGTTGTTATGTCAATCCATAATGGGAGCGTACTAAGCAATGTGGATGTATTGGATGCTTTAAAGTCAAGCTGATGTCAAAAGGGGTTTGGATGCTAAAAGGTCCTAAGTGCAACGAAAGTAAAAAGCATAAAAACAGAGAAAGGCTTTTGGATGCAAAACAGAGTAAAAGCAAGAAAAGGTAAAATGCAATCAATGTAAGATCGTTCCTGAGGACAAAGGGTAATTGACTTGGGAACCCATCCTGGGCTACCTAAGTACCTAACATACCTCAAACAATGAGATGACCCCTAGACAATAGCTCTACTAACAATCAATTCCAATGTCTTGGCAACCAATCTCAAGCAAAGCAATCACAGACTCAACTGTCGTCATAGACGGCGACTACCTAGCAGGCATTAACCTCTACTACTCTAGCCAACTCGTTTCCCACATCTATCCACAGAGAAGGGGAAATGAATCTCTGGAACCCCCTCGGTCCGGTCACCTCCATATACTCACCTCTCGGTGTTGTAGGGCCTAACGGCGGGCCTCCATCCCTCTCGGGTAGGAGTGCAATCAGCATTAAGCTGAGAAGTTACATAAGTGATCTAACAACCAAACAACTTAGGTACCTAAGAAAACCCAGAACATCAACCTTTATCTACCCCCATCCTCAAAAACTTGGATGACTACTCACTACTCATGGGAGTAGAAGCAGATGAAACAGCAAACGAAACTTTGAACCTAAACATGCAGATCTATGAAGAACAGCAAGAACACAAACCAAGAAATGAAGAATAGCAACAAAAAATCAAACTTAAAACTGAAGCTTATAAACTTAAAACGAAAATCAAGATGCAAAAACTGAAGAACAAGCTAAAGCTAAGAAAGGAAACAAAGTAAAAACAGTAGATTAACTTAAAACTCAAAAGAAATCTGGTTTTTACACCAAGAACATGAAGAACAAACTAAGAAATGGAAAACCTAAGACAAAACCTAAAAAGGAAAGAAAAACTAAAACTTGTTGCAAATGGAGGCGAGTTAGGGCTTTTATAATGTTCAGAGAAAAGCCCTAATTCGCACTAAAGAAAAAATGCTAATCATTATCTTAGATCTTGGGCCTTGCTTCAGGTGGTATCCGGATTCAAGTTGGTCAAGTCAGAGCGTGTTTGCCTTCGAGTGGTTGAGTGCACAATCGATCCGGACTAAAGGGTGCTTGCTTGGGATCGATCCAGCTTCGTCGCGTCCAAACTTCGTTTGAGATTGGGATCGATCCCGGTGTTGAGTGCTTGAGATCGATCCCAATATAGCTGAGATCGATCTCGTGTGTTCTCTTCTTAGTCCAACTTTATCTTCGTTCACTTCCATAGCTTCGTTTGAGATTTCATCAGGAACGCTGAAAGAGTGAAAGGGGGATCGATCCTGTTTTGTTGCCGAATTGCCTGAGATCGATCTGGTTTCATTGCGGGATCAATCTGGAGCGTTGTTGGGATCGATCTGTATAGTGTTGAGATCGATCCCGAAGGTGCTAAGTAGAATCGATCTTGTTTCGTTGCCAAATTTCCTGAGATCGATCCTGCATTGAGTTGGGATCGATCCTGCAGGTGCTCAGAGGTAAGTTCAGTCCATTCCAATGTTGAGTGTTGAGTGCTAAGTCCATTCGACGTCAAGTGCTGTTTTTCTGAAATTTCCCAAATCCTTCCCAAAAACACCTAAAAGTCCTGAAAACCCTCCAAAACGCGTGCATATGCAAATTCTAATGCAAAGGTCCTAAAAACACTAAACTAAATGAAATCGACCATAAATGTGATGTATGCACACTTTTAGACCTCAGAATTGATGCTAAGTGATAAGTAAAATCCATGAAAATTCAGAGTCATCAGCTTCCAATTTTTCAGGTACTCAGCAGATGGATCCTCGACCTGGGTCAGATGTAGGACTGACAAATACCAAAATAAGAAAGAAAATGGAACCTGATCAGCCAAAAAAATGCCCAAAAATTAACCAACATAAAGAGAATAAGTACACCTAGAATATGCAAATTCGTCAAACAAGGAAAAGGGCGTAAGATTCAATTTCAAGGGGAAAGGAAGAAGGGATCCACACCAATCTCCCTATTCCACCGAGACTGTAAATCGCTGGGACTCATAGTCCCATAAGAAAGATGGTTGATTTCAAGAAAAAAATAAAACTGTTCCCAATCCGTTTCATCCTTAGGGGCTTGGCCGGTCGCAAACCCTTGATTTGGTTGTTGGCTAGGTACCAAAGGCTGCCCTTCGTGCCCCTTTTTACATATGTAGTGACCTCGAGCATATCACAAGTCAGTTCGAAGCTGTTCTCTCTCGCTTGAATCATCAGGAATATCGCATGTTGGACCCTTTTGGGCATCAGCTGGCTCAGAGCCATACCCTAGCGACGCAGGGACCAGACTAACAATTCGGGAATAGGGAAACGCAGCCCGCATGTCTTGAAAAAGATTTCATAAACAGTAACAAATTCCAACGGGGGATTGTTAGGAAACTGGCCTGGATCGGGAATTAAAAATCTAACACCAGACGGGAGATCGAACTGCTCCCAAAGCATTTTCACTGATGTAAGAGATGAGCGAGAAGAATAAAAAGCCATTATATGTGGAGCCGCAGACGCCCTCGAGTTCGCGCCAGAAACAATGGAAGTTCTGACACTCGTGCTCGCCGCGGGACACGATGATGAGCTTCTGCTCCGAGAATGAAGCGCCAGTTGTCTCGACATCGCCAGAGGACCGAGGGGTAAGAGAAGTTAGGAGAAAGAAAGTTGAAAAGGGACGAAAATCCAGAGGAATTCCAAGATAAATTGGAGGAGAAGAGAACAAGTTGAATGGGGGAAATGACAAACCCTAGCAAAATTAAAGAGAAATAAGGGGTTGAGTAACAGTACCTTAGGCTGCGTAAAGAGAGATAATTGATGGTTGAATGCATAGTGGGGGACGGTTTGAAGCACTTGAGGAGAGAGAGAGCAGAGTGGCAGTAACTGCCTTGAGGTGTGTGAAACCACCTTTTGTAGGTGTAATCATGGCACTTTTGAAATTCGAAAATATCAAGATGTTTCGCATGATAAGATAAGGATGATCGCGAGACTGTTGACATTTACTCAACTCAAATCATAACAAACCGGCCCAATTAACGCTAAATCTTTGGAGGAAAATGGAATTATATGGCCCAACACGAAGGATTCGGATGCACACGCAATTATCGAACGAAAACACATGCATATAAAAAATGATGAATGAAAAATGAAGATCAATGTGAAAAAGATGTTCCCGATGTGAATTTCCACCAATATCTGAAGGTCGCCTAACTTGCTAAGCTCGCAGGGAGACCTGGGGGTTAATCTATTGGTGTAGAAACCCCCTTAGTAGGTTTCCATCTCGACTAGTATTTCCTCCTAGATAACAGCTCAGTGTGTGTCAAGACGCAGAAGAACATACCCAGTATATTTCTACCTAAGCACGGAACGCAAGTGATCGAAAGCTCAAGTCGTAGACGAGCTGGGCAGAAGGTGAGCACAATTTGAACAAGCAAATACTAGGCCATGATAGTTCCGAGATAAGGCGGAAGCATTGAGATCGCAATCCCAACAAACCGAGAAGATCGGAACAACCCGAACTAGGCAAAGGGGGATATAAAGCAAGAAGAGAGAGAGAATTGAAGGATTATGATCTTTTCTACTTAGAACTAGAATTAAGAAGTCGACTTGTTTTTCTTTGTATGAAACATCCATTGAAATCAATAAAAAGGACATACAATTCTTTCTATCTTTTCGACCTGAGTTTGTGTTGCAATTTCTTTCTAATTTTGACAAGAACGACGAATTCCTCATTAAGATAATCACTTAAAAATTCATTGTAGGTTTTAGCATTCACGCAATTTCTGATTCCCTAATCCAAAAAATCAGAATCCTAATCGAAACTCTAATCCATAAATATTAGACTTTAATCAACACAACCTAGAATCCTAATCCAAAAAACAGCAAACTCTATAATTCTTTGGTTTAATCAAATCCGCAAAAACACTATAACACTTTGCAATAACTAAAAAACCCTAAACAAACAAAAACCCAAATCTAAACAAACCAGAGTCTAAAGTCAGAGAAAAGGCGGCGTGTTTGGAGAAGAGCGACGCGACAGAGACACCCGGAGAAGAGCAACACGACGGAGACACGTAGAGAAGAGCGATGCGATGTAGACTGGTGGAGAAGAGTCGTGAGACAGAGACAGTCGGAGTAGAGGGGCGAGACAGAGACAGACGCAACGGAGCAGAGAAATAAAGAGAGTCACCGGAGTGGAATCAGAATCGTTGACACTCGCCAGAGTAGAATTCTGCGCAAAAGACAATCGCCTCTTGAGAGAGAAACAACACAGAAGAAAAAAAGAGATATAGAAAAATGAAATGTTTATGTGTTGAAATAAGGTTAAATAAATTTAGCCACAACTTTGGTATGTGGCTATCCGTGGCTTATCGTAAAAAAATTAAATAAAATCCACGAATAGCCTCGGATCTAATCTGTGGCTTTGCCTTTTTTCCAGAACCGATAAAATTCCAGTTAATAAGTGTTGGGGTTTATTTTAGTTTTGGGGTTTATTTTAGTATTCATAAAAACATATATTTTTCAATAATTTTATAAATTGTGGAAGATAGATTGTAGAATAATTTTAGACTTGAAGAATAAAAGTAACAACATCAATGTTCAAATGAGAGTTGAAACTCCAAACCAGAAAATTATTCCAAAGAAGAATCAGAATCTCCTGATGATTCATCTGAACTACCATGAACATTTACCTCATACACATTCACCTCATAGTCAGTTGCATCATACAGAACATGAGAGTTAACTCAAACCATTGTAGTATGTGTAACAACACGGTCAAATGTATCATCTTGTAATATTCTAAAAGAGGTTTCTATATTTTCACGATATCCTCTTGGAAATACATTAATACACGCCCACCAGTCTTCAGTTCTGGCTTGACCCGCTTGCGGATATGGAACAAAACATACTTGGTCACATTGACTTGCTAACACATAAGGGTCATATTTTCCGTACAGTTTACGAGGGCTGACATCTATACCACCGAAAGGGTGTCTACGCAATTCAGTTCTTTCTGTGGTATCAAACCAAGTCCACTTGAAAATCATAGCTTTAAGTCCAACAGCTTCGTGGTACTTGATGACCAATATTTCTTCTATAAGACCATAATAAATTGTTTCCGTCGTACCCATGTCCAACATATTCAAACATATATGGTATATATGGATAATTGTAGGTAAATTTCATTTCTGCAGGACCTTCTTCAATTGAATCGTTATCCTTTTCTCCATAGTATTTGTGTGTGTGGAATATGAAATCTCTTCTTGAGCACATTGTGTAACAATAGATCCTCTTATTTGTGCCTTGTTCTTCACTTTCTTTTTCATATGGTACATGTTTCCCTCAAAAGGATACATCCATTTGTACTGCACTGGACCACTTAAAGCAGCCTCATCAGGTAAATGGACATGTAAATGTTCAATGACGTCAAAAAACGATGGAAGAAATATTTTCTCCAAATTACACAATTTCAAGGCGTGTTTTCCTTCAGAACGTCCATGTCTTCAACTTTTAACATTCTTGTGGAAATATCTCGAAAGAAAACTACAATATCTGTATATTAATGCGTGTTATTTTTTTTCTCATATATAAATTAAATGAAATCATATAAATATATAATTAAGTACTATTTTTTATTTATTACCAGGAACTGTCGTGTGAACATTCTTTGGTAAAAGTTCTAAAAACGCAAATGGAAGCAAGCATTGCATGATTATATGACAATCATGGCTTTTAAGTCCAAAAACTAGCCAGTGTTCTCGTCAACACATCTATTAAAATTCGAAGCATATCCATATGGAAATCTACTATCTTTCTTCAACCATGAGTGGAAACTCTTCTTCCCTTCTTTCGTTAACCTCAAGAAAGGAATTGGAACCGTTCCGTCTTCTTCAATCTCTATATATGGTATGTTACAAATCACTGGAAGATCGAGTATATATTTAATATTGTCTTTTGTCTTATGTGCATTCAACATAGTGTTGATCAGATTGTAAAAAAAAATTTCCTCGATGTGCATGAAGTCAGGCTTTCCCAATACGGAAGTTCCCAAAATATAATTTTCATTATTAAATTATGGTAATCTCCACGTCCATCAATTGTTCGACTTGGATTCTCGTGTCCATTTCCTCCACACTGAATAATTTCACTTAATCTGTCAATTTGGTTTATTCTTTCATACAAAATTTCTTGTTCATTCAACCATGGTGGAGATGTTTCTTGAACCGATTTATCTCATCTAAATGATGTCAAATTTCTCCGGTATAGATGATTACAAGGCAAGAATAACCGATGACAATCAAACCAACTAAATTTCCTTCCACGTCGTAACCAAAATGCATTAGTATCTCCAGAAAATACGGACATGATAGTCGATCGTGCGTCATCCACCCAGAAACCATTCCATAGGTCAGAAAATCACTTATCATCCACATCTAAGCAACTCTCATTGTAAAATTTTGCTTTCTAGAAACATCATATGCAGGCACACCAACACGCCATAACATTTATAACTCTACTATCAATGGTTGAAGATAAATATCAAGGCTTTTATTAGGATGTTTTGGGCCAGGAACCAAAATCGCTAAGTAGAAATACTCTCTTTTCATGCACATGTCGGGCGGGAGATTATACAGAGTTACTATAACTAGCCAAACTGAGTGTGCCTCACCATTCATACCAATTGGGTTAAATCCATCTGTTGACAAACCAATATATATATATATATATATATATTTCGACTTTCTCAACCAAAATTCAGGATATCCATGATTAAAATGTTTCCACGCTTTACCGTCTGATGGGTGATACATTTCTCTTTCAGCATAAACATGCTATACGTGCCATCGCATTTCACTCGCTGTTTTCGCCATCTGGTATAGTCGCGACAACCTTTGTGCAATAGGTAGATAAGAAATTGGTTTTTTGCTTCATTTTTCCCTGTTCCATTGTTGGGGTAATACATTGTTTTTTTTTTTTTTTTGTAAAAACGACATTGCATAAGAGTTAGATCATATTCTTTCCAGAAAAACATGAAATTGTCCTCACACACATCAATTTTTACTACCGCTAAACATAGTGAACGCGTTAGCTTCTTTGTCTCATAGGATGAACGTGGAGCTATATTTGGTTGTGGAAGAATACATTTTATTGTCGATGGCCCACTGATCAACACATCCCTCACTCATATTGTTTGTCGTCTTTATGTGCATCATACGCAATGCTAAAAACGAATGTGATAATCCGTCAACACACCCATCATAAAGCGGTTCACTAGTTTCTTTAAACGCTCAAAAACACTATCAGGATGTGGATCTTCTTCTACATTAATATGGTCCTCTTCTATATTTAATGGAATATTATCTTCAAGTGGAGGTTCGTGGCTCATATTAACATCACCATATTGAACTAATTCATCAACATCTTCAAATGGAACTGGTATAACACTATAACCACTACCATAACCACCATAATCAGCCAAATCACCTTCTCAATTAGATTGTTATCCTCCTACAATATTACTAGGACTAGGCATATATGACTCGCCAACATGGAAACAATTTTCACCATTTCCAAATATAATAGTTACCTTTAAAACCTTTCAAATAAAGGTGTAGATATACGATTTGAGCGTCATGATGCTTCATATTTCTACACCGGGAACAAGGACACAACATAGTTCCTCGTTCTTGATATGAAGCTTGATTACACACAAAATTGATAAATGAATTTATACCTTCTTTATATTCTTCTTTCACACAATTCCTCTCTAGATCAATACGTTGATCTATCCACTTTCTTGAGCGGAAAAACTAGCCATTTTCGCCTCTCACCTTCTCTTCTAACAATCCTATACGTTCTGCACCAAAAAAAGAAGAAGGTGTCAGTTTAAGTTTTTAAATTAGTTATAGATTAGTCACGAAACAAAAACCGTGGCTAATACTAGCCACATAGTAGACACACAACAAAAACATGGCTTATATTAGTCACATATCAGCCACAGAAAACATTAGTGAGAGTAGACTGATTTGACAATACGGTCAAGTTACAGAAAGCATCGTAACAAAATCGTGACATAATTTTGTCAAGGGTTAGCCACATTTTGTTGTTGTGGCTATTTTGCTAAGACTTAGCAATGAATGCACTGTAGCATATTGGCCACGCATTATTCTGTGACTAATTTGTGGCTTCCTTGTCACGTCTTGTCACATATTAGCCACGGAAGGGAAAAATCACGTTCCGTGGCCTTTCCGTGACAATTTTATTTTTAGCCACGGACTAGCCATGGCAAGGTCGTAGCTATACGATTTTTTGTAGTTTTGGATCAAGTTTTGCGGTATCAAGACATGTTTTTTCTTGTTTCTAGAGCTTTTGAACTATATAGGTTTATAATAACCTTAGTCCCTAGTTTGGGTGGCTGTGTTGGTTGTAAAAAGATATGTTACTGTGCAATTAAGATGCATTTTAGTAATCACTTAATCTTTCATGTTTGTTCCACTACTGCGTAAAACTTTCACTACTTAGTCCCTTAAATGTCCTATTACTTGAAATATTTAGTGAAATTCCTTCCTGTCGAAACCAGGAGAGATCGATTCTCTTCGAGAGAGAAAGAGAGTCTTTCTTTGGTGTTTATACCAAAGAGAATCTATAATTTCCTAACCTTTTTGCATTCTTGTGTAATGGCCTACTTGAGGTCGGAAGATGCATTGACTTTCATCTTGGTGATGTCTGCGAGTATATATCTCTTTCTAAAGTCACAATGTAAGGTGACATGTGCAACGTTAGTCGAGGAAGTAGTAGGAATTAAGTTTACCAAGTGTTTAATCGCACTGAACTTCTTCATCTTACTCCTAACTTTTTATCAAGCTATGTGTTTGTAATTATCTATCAATCGCTTTCTAGATTTGAATCTTCTCTTGAGCGTTATGTTTGCACATATGTCCGATGTTGCTTTTTCGTATGTAATTCTTTAAATTGTGAATGAATATTTGGTGCACACAATAAAAGGGAACAAAATCAAAAGCATGTGCAATATTGCTTCTTATGACTGACTGTTAGCTAAATTATGGATTGGCACTGAAGTTACCATTTCGACCATCCATGATTATTAGGATTTAATTTAGTTGATAAACGTTGTCCGAAAATTATCGGTGTATTTTCGATAATCTTCTGACTAAATTTTCCGACCAATGTTGTAGTCGGTATTTAGTCTAAACTAAACTGACTACTTTCCAACCAATATCATTCCAACTATTTTTGAATTAACCTTTTTCCAACAATATTCTGACCATGTTGATTAATCTAAAGAAAAACCAAAACTAACAAATAATTATTAAACATATGACATTAACAAGGATCAAGTGGTCTAATGGTTGTGTCACAGTTGTTGCTTTGTTGCCCGTCTAGGGTTCAAGTCTGGCCACTCGCATAGCAAATACATTTTCTCCTATTTATGGAGTTTAAGTTACTAGGTCGGTCCGTTGTGGTTCATTAATTAATGTGACATATGACATTAAAACTAAGTACTATTTAAATTTAAAACATAATGTTCAACCTAATTAAGATATGAAACATAACATTGTTCAAACAACATATTAAAGTCAATTAAGATCTATATAAAAATGTAATTCAAAAATAGTAGAATTAGCATATCTTCCACTTCATTTTGCAAATATAGGGCTCGAGACCGCATGTGTGCTTATAAATCCCATATCCACCTCGAAGGCTCTTTCTGTTCACCAAGTTTGTTGCACCTCTAGCTTGGTTTTTATCCTTGGTCTGATATGCAATCAAAACCGTCCAGACCGAACTCAACATCAACTTCAACATGTCCTTTCTTTTTTCCCATGCACACTTCCAATCATAAACTTTTACTTCACTCAGGTTGCAATAAATATGTTTGGAATCCTCACAAACCAGAGTAGTCTATGCGTAATTCCAATTTTATTTTTCTAAAAAATTAAATAATAAGAAATTATTTAAATCTAGTATATATTAAGTGTAAACCGGAGTAGTCAACACAACTAGTTATGATCATGGTTTGTTATACCTATAGTAACTTTAGGCTTTGGGAGAACTTATAAAGCACAAGACTTGAAATTTAACCTTTATGGCTCTTGGTTTCTTTGGTATACTGTGAACTTGGTTGTGTTCTTCCTCGACAAGAAATTACCAGGTCTGATCTTTTTAAACTTCAGATTATACTTGCTGAAACCTCCCAAAATTCTCATATAATTTTTGTTTTCGGAAACAGAATGTTAAGGATGTGATTGTGATTCATCACAAATCAATCCTTGTCATTACGCTAGTACATATGGAATGTTCTGTTATTACTTTTCTCTAGTACATTCTCTGTATTTGTATATATATGTACACTCTCCTTTGTTAATAAGACATCACATTGTTTACATGGTATCAGAGCAGGTTACAATAACCTTTTCTTTTTTAGCCGCCTATTCTCTTCTCTCTAAACACTATTCCCTGCTCTTTCTCTCTACTCACCTTCAATGACTACTCAATCTGTTGATACCATTGATGTCTCTCGAAATACAATTCTCAATGTTAACATGATTAACATCATCAAACTCACTGCCATCAACTACATGACTTGGAGTATCTAGATCCGAGCACTCCTTGATGGCTACAATTTGGTGGGTCACCTTGATGGCTCCTCTGATCCATCAGAAACTCTTGTTGTCAATGGACAAACAACTTCAAACCCTGCTCACGAAACCTGGAAGCGCCAAGACAAACTACTTTACAATGGTACTCTGGGCACAATCCCTGCTGCAATTCAGCCAATTGTCTCAACCTCTCGCATCACTGTCGATGTATGGCGCATCTTAGCCTCCACTTACGTAAATCCAAACAGAGGTCACATCAAACAACTCAAATTACAGATCAAGAACAATGCTAAAGGAACCAAAACTGTTGATGAATACCTTCAGGCCCTTACCACGAAGTTTGATCAACTGGCTCTCCTTGGGAAAGCTGTTGACCATGAAGATCAGGTTGAGTACATCCTGCAAGGGCTGCCTGGTGATTACAAAACCGTGATAGATCAAATTGAGGGGAAGGACTCGTCCCCTTCAATACCTGAGGTTCATGAAAAACTTTTGAACCATGAAGCTAAGCTCCTTACCATTGCTCAACCACCACTCTCTACTCCCATAACTGCTCATGTTGCTCAAAGTAGGCCTCGCCAACCCTACCACAAACAAAATTAGAGACAAATTCAGAACTGGAACTCTCCAAGCAATCAACACAACAATTGGAGACAAGACTCAAGATCCGGGAAAGGTTACCAAGGTCGCTGTCAGATCTGTGGTGTCTTTGGACACAGTGCAAAGAAGTGTTCTCAACTCCAGCAATACTCCTCTACTCCGTCCCACCAGCCATCATACCAGACCACACAGTGGCCACCTCGTGTGAATTATGCTGCAGGTAATCAACAAAACAATGGTGCATGGCTTGTAGATAGTGGAGCAACTCATCACCTCACTCATGATCTTGACAATCTCGCTGTGCAAAACCAATATCAAGGTTCAGATGTTGTCCTTGTTGGTGATGGTAAAGGTTTATTAATCTCTCACACTTGCTCTGTCTCTCTTCCCTCTCCCACTAAACCTTTACACTTGTCCGATGTTTTATGTGTACCCAACATTAAGAAAAATCTCATCTCTTTCTATAAACTATGCAATACTAACCATGTCTCGGTTGAATTCTTTCCTGCCCATTTTCAGGTGAAGAATCTCACCTCGGGAGCACCATTACTCCAAGGAAAAGCGACTGATGAACTGTATGAGTGGCCAGCAACATCATCCCCCATTCAGTCTCTCTTCATTACCACCACATCAACACCAACTCTCTTTGATTGGCATTATCGGCTTGGCCACCCATCTTTACCTATTGTTAAAACCATTTTATCAAACTTTTCTATTCCAATAAAGCAATCTCCTACAAAGAATACTCTATGTACCGATTGCTGTCTCAATAAAAGTCATAAACTTCCATTTGATAACTCCTCTATTCATTCAACTAAACCTCTACAAATACTATTCACGGATCTCTGGTCCTCTCCAACTGTTTCCACTCAAAATCATAAATACTATATCATTATTATTGATCATTTCACAAGATACAGTTGGTTCTTCCCTCTCCAAAACAACAGTCAAGTGAAAGACATATTCCTACCCTTTAAGTCCCTCGTCGAAAACAGATTCAACACTAGAATTGGGACCATCTACTCAGATAATGGAGGGGAATACCTGGCTCTTCGTTCTCATTTAGTTGCTGCCGGGATTACACACCTCAAGTCTCCACCGCATACACCAGAGCATAACGGTATTTCGGAGAGAAAGCACCGCCATATTGTGGAAACTGGACTCTCTCTCCTTAGCCATGCTGGAATTTTTGCCACATATTGGCCATAGGCGTTTGCCACTGCAGTTTACCTGATTAACCGTCTCCCGACGCCGGTTATCCAGATGTCCTCTCCTTATCTGAAGCTATTCGAAGAACCACCAAATTACCTCAAGCTTCACACCTTTGGGTGTCTCTGCTTCCCTTGGCTCAGACCCTATGCTGGGACCAAACTTCACCACCGCTCTGCTCCGTGTGTATTCATCGGATACTCACTAACTCAGAGTGGTACCAATGCCTTGAGCCACAGACAGGACGAAACTACACGTCTCGTCATGTTCAGTTTGATGAACAAATCTTCCCCTTTCAGAAACTCCTTGAAAACTCTTCCACTAATGACACACAACCCACCAAACTCTATCCTTCCCCACCAGACCGACTTCATGTTGCTGCACCACTCTCACCGTCGTCACTGTCGCCTTTGCCGCCGGTGTCACCGTCACGAGATTCTCTTCCTGTTCGGAAGTCAACACCTGAGACAGGTACAAATTCTCTAACCCCAACTCACATGGGCCAGCCCTCTCCCCCTCTTGCTATGTCCCGAAACCAACCAAGCCCATTTCCACCAAACCCAATTCCACAACCCATAACTACCATTCCTGCGCAAATAGGCCCATCAAACCCACCTAATGAAACCCAGCCCACATCTTTAGTTTCCAACCCTACGACCACATTTGAAACTGAACCACCAACTACTGTCGTTCCACCATTGCATCAACCTCGCACCACCACCAACAACCACCCGATGACTACCCGCCGGAAAATAAACATCATCCGTCCCAATAAAAAATACTCTCTTCACACCTCTTCCTCTTGCCCATCTACCACACCGATTGAACCATGAACAGTCAACCAAGCATTAAAGGACCAAACCTGGAGACAAGCCATGTGTGATGAGATTGACGCCTTTGCCAGGAACAGAACTTATGATTTGGTACCTCACCGGCGAGATCAGAATATAATTGGCTGTAAGTGGCTTTTCAAACACAAATTCTCTCCTGATGGTTCTCTTAACAGGTGCAAAGCCCGACTCGTAGCCAAAGGCTACACTCAACAACTAGGCCGTGACTACACTGCAACATTCAGTCCCGTAATAAAGACCACCTCTATTTGTATCATTCTCAATCTTGCAGTCACCAAATCGTGGAAGATCTTTCAGCTTGATGTTAATAATCCCTTCCTTCAGGGCACATTAACAGATGAGGCTTACATGGAGCAGCCTCCAGGATTTATCAATCCCGACTATCCAGATCATGTTTGTCGCTTGCACAAAGCCATTTACGGTTTAAAACAGGCCCCGAGGGCCTGGTACAATGAGCTACGACAATTCCTCCTCAGCCTCAACTTTGTCAACTCACTGTCTGATACTTCACTGTTTAAATATCAATATGCAACCACTATCGTTTACTTACTTGTCTACGTAGATGACATCATTGTTACATGGAACAATGTGAGCACAATCTAGCAGATACTACAACTACTGGCCCAGGGGTTCTCAATCAAAGATCCAGAAGATCTCAACTACTTTACGGGAGTTGAAGCTACAAGAACAGAATCTGGTTTACATTTATCCCAGAGGAAGTATACGATTGATCTGTTGCAGAAGTACAACATGATGGAAGCAAAGCCTGTCTCAACACCTATGGCATCATCTCCAAAGCTCTCTATAAATGATGGTGTCCAACTATCCGGTCCTACTGAATACAGACATCTAGTAGGCAGCCTACAATATCTAGCATTTACGAGACTTGATATCTCTTATGCTGTGAATCGTCTCTCTCAATTCATGCACAAACCCTCTGACATTCACTTCAAGGCAGCGAAACGGATACCAAGGTATCTCCTAGGAACATTGAACTATGGCACTTATCTCTCAACCTCTAGTCCTTTAACTCTTCATGGTTTCTCCGATGCTGACTGGACTGGTAATTCTGATGACTATACATCTACAAACGCCTATGTAATCTACCTAGGCAGAAATCCCGTATCATGGAGAGCTAAGAAACAGAATAGTGTAGCAAGGTCCCCAACAGAGGCTGAGTATAGGTCTGTTGCCAATGCTGCTGCATAAATTAAATGGATATGCAATCTCCTAACTGAACTCCGAATACCGATTCCAAAGACTCCGGTTATCTACTGTGATAACCTCGGGGCTACGTTTCTCTGTGCTACCCCGGTATTCCATTCGAGGATGAAGCACATTGCTATAGATTATCACTTCGTGCGTGGACAAATACAGAATCATCAACTTCGCGTCACTCATGTTCACACCACTGACCAACTGGCGGATGCTCTCACCAAACCACTCTCCCGAACACGTTTCCTAGACCTTCGACACAAGCTTGGAGTGACTCAAGCCCCTCCACCTTGAGGGGGCATGTTAAGGATATGATTGTGATTCATCACAAATCAATCCCTGTCATTACGCTAATACATATGGAATGTTCTGTTATTACTTTTCTCTAGTACATTCTCTGTATCCGTATATATATATGTACACTCTCCTTTGTTAATAAGACATCACATTGTTTACAAAGAATTGCCTGATTGGACAACGGTATTTCTCCTTGTGATCTCTAAAGACAGAACAAAAGAAGAGAATCACAAACTCTTGAACGGGACTAGTGTTGATCCTCCCGCAGATTGGGTACAACATCTGAACTTGTTATATAAACTTGTTTCCAGTTGAGAACTCAGTAAATTGATTTTTATGCCGATAATGTCTTTTCTGGTGTTTCAGAGACTGAGAGAAGTAAATGGCAACAACAATGGTGGTCACACCGATAAAACCACCGACGGTGCATCAGAAATCAGCTCGAATTCAGTATTAGGGTCGGTGATTTTGAGTGAATTTGATGAAGTTTTGTACATTTCCAGTTTTTTGCTTCTCAAGTAATCCGTTGTTCTGTGTGGTTCTTTTAGGGATTTTTACAACTTAACAAAGGTTACTATAGTAACACGAAACAAAGTATACATATACAACCAACCACATTTTCATTTTCTGTGCTTGTGTTTTCAATGTTCATAATCAAATCAGACTCTTTAACACAATGTTTCAACTGTTCCCTAAAATTTTGACCCAAATTTGTCATATACCAGTAGTTAAGAAAGTAAAAGAAATCTACTATCGATCCTATTAATTTATAATTTCAATTTGCAATTTTGACAATACCATTAGTGAAAACGCACGCATCACGAGTTCATCCAGGTTTTGACCCAATTTCATTTAAAAGATATATAAAATTTAGGGAAAAAAAAAGTTGAAAAAACTCTGAACTTTTAAGTGATCCATTTAAAACATTAATTATCTGTTAGATTCCGATTAAAACATATATTTTCGTTGACTTATCCAAATTATACATGATATTAGTCAACCGTTAACTGAGTTTAACTTTGATTTTTTTGGAGGTCAAAACGGCTTAGTCAACATAAAATACGTGTTTTAAATGGCTAAATTCAAAAATTTAGTGATTTAAATGGCTTTTTAATAGTTTAGGATTTTCTTGTCTAAATTTAAACGTTCAATTTTTTTTTTTTTTTTTGCATAGAGTCAAAATATACTCTTTTGTCGTAAAGTTAAAAAATTCAATATCTTTTACTTATTTATTTTGTACATAATTACATTAATTACATTAGTGCAAAAATATATGTTTGAATTATGTATATATTAAATTCAAACGCTTAATTGACTAGAAATCACTTTAAACTAATCATACAAATAAAATAATTACTTAAACTATATTCATTATCCAATCATGTAATTACTTAGTATATTATATATATATATATATATATATATATTTTTGAACATCATAAATTATTTAATCCATGTCTCCTTTGACGGACCGAGTTCCTTGTTGTTGTTATTGTATATTTTTCACCCTTTTTGAATCCATATATTCTTTTTGGTTCATTTTTTTCACTTATGTTATGCAAATTTTGGATTATTAATGCAAACAATTTGTTTACACAAAAATGAGACACAAAGTATCATCAAAACCTATCAAAAAGATAAATAAAGAGTTTAAATGTGCTAAAGGAAAAAAATTATTTAAGATTAATCTCACTTTAGTTTTATTAATCTTTTTGCTCTTAGCGCACATATATATATATATAATACTAAATTAAATAAAATTACATGATTGAATAATAGATATAGTTTAAGTAAATATTTTCTTTGGATGATTAGTCTAAATAGATTTCTAGTTAATTAAGAGTTTGAATTTAAAATCTACGTAATTCAAACATATATTTTTGCAATAATGTAATTACAAGATTCGCACAAAACAAATAAGTAAAAAAATCTTGAATTTTTTTAACTTTATGAAAAATACATTTTTACTTTATGCCAAAAAATTGTAACTTTTAAATTTAGAAAAGAAAACCCTAAACTTTTAAAAGCCTTTTAAATCACTAATTTTTTGAATATAGGCTTTTAAAACATGTATTTTATGTTGACTAAGCCGTTTTAACCCCCAAAAAAATCAACGTTTAACTTCCGTTAAACCAAGTTAACGGTTGACTAATCTCATGTCTAATTTGGATAAGTCAACGGAAATATATGTTTTAATCGGAACTCGGAGCATAGTTGATGTTTTAAATGGATCACTTAACAGTTCAGGGTTTTAAGTTCCGCAATTGAGAAGTTCAGGGTTTTTTCAACTTTTTCCCCATAAAATTTAAAGAAAATTTACTATTTAAGTACTCTATGAAACATAATTGGTATTTAGGTATTTTCCTTTATTTAATTAGAAAAATAAGTATTTCTATATTCCATTCACAAATTTGAGTCGATTATACCTTTCCGAATTATTATTTTTAATCAAAAGTGTAAATAATAAAATATTTTACCAATATATTTTTGTTTTAATTAAGTGACCCAAATTAAATGTTTCGACATTCTTCCAAATCTTTACCTCAAGAAAAGTGACTATAATACATGATTGGTAAAACTAAACTACTTTAGAGGGCATTCCAATTCCATTTCAAAGAACATGTATTTCTTTAGTACTTATTTGTTTTTTATATGTGTGCTACACGTGAATGCAGTCTGTGTGAATGAATATTGTGAATGAATATGTTACACATGAATGCAGTCGACTTTGTGTGAATGAGTATGTGTTATACGTGAATGCAGTATGCTTTGTGTGAATGAATACTGTGAATGAATGTGTTACACTTGAATGTTGTATGCCTTGTGTGAATGAATATGTGTTATACATGAATGTAGTCTGCCTTGTGTGAATGAATACTGTGAATGAATGTGTTACACGTGAATGCAGTATGTCTTGTGTGAATGAATATGTGTTACGTGAATGCATTCTGCTTTGTGTGAATGAATATGTGTTACACGTGAATGCAATATGTCTTGTGTGAATGAATATGTGTTATGTGAACTCCGAATGCATTATGCCTTGTGTGAATGCAGTCTGCCTTGTGTGAATGAATATGTGTTAAGTGAATGAATAGGAACTCGTCCGAAATTTACCTCACCGGAACAGAGCTTAATCCCGTTGCCGGAGCTTTGTCTCGCCGCTGGAGCATCACTTCTTCTAATTAATTTAGCAAGGAACATGTATTTGGTAGAGAGGAAATGTATTTCTTTTTACATTTTCTTTACATGGATAGATTTAGAAAATTAAATATAAATAAAAAACATAATAACTTAAACTAAATCAAATTTTAAATTAAAAAATTATATGTTTGTAATTAAATACAGAACTAAAATTGTAATTGTATTACACTTAAATATATTTTTGCAAAAAATTTAAATGATACATATTTTACAAATTAGTAAATATAAAAGTGCTCAGTCTCCAAATTTTTTTAAAATTTAATTTGTAACATAGCCAATGATTTGGGATTAGTTAGCCAATGAATTTTGAGGGATTGAGGGCACGGATCCGAAACTCACAGGCAAAGTAACCTTTCACAACAAATA
>OVBE01007126.1:0-18880 GCA_900406425.1 Iberis pinnata | reverse complement strand
GGACTGTTAGTCTATTCCAAGCAAGCCAATGCATAGATTTCTGATTTCGATTGTTTTTTCCAGCAGTATTGGGCAATGGCCTTGTCAATATATACACATATCCCTTTATGTAATTAAAAAAATGTCATAGAGTATATTGGCATTGCGAGGCCAATTGATTTTGATAATATTTCTTTGCCAACTTGAGAAAGAAACTTATACCTCCAACCCTATGTAGTATGTCCTATGTTTAATTTTTGCAACAATGAATTGAAACATATCAATCTTCTTACGTCCAAATTGTGCAGGTAATCCTAAATAGTTTCCATATCCACCATCATTATGGATATTTAAAGTGTGCATAATCCTCAAGCAACTATACTAAAAAAGTAATTGCTGATTTCTGAAGATTTACTTTCTCACCAAAAGCTAACTCCTATTTGTGTAGAATATCCCTAAGTATTTAAGCAGCAGCTACATTTGCGAGAGAAAAATATTGAATCATCTGCAAATAGCAAGTGATGAACAGTATGACTTTGGTTACTAATCTTAATGCCACGTAACTGCTTAGTATATGCAGCCTTTCTAATCATACGACTCAGGATTTCAGAACATATTATGAAAAGATAAGGAGATAATGGATCTCTTTGTCTTAAACCACATTCATGATAGAAGAGACTCCTTGGAGATCCATTAATAAGAATGGAAAAGGAAACAGACTTAACACATGACATAATCCATTGGATCCAGATATTGTGAAATCTCATTTTCCTTAGTGTAATTTCCAAAAATTTCTACTCAAGTCTATCATAAGCCTTGGAAATATCTGTTTTTATAACCATAAATGACTTTGAACATCTTCTTCATATCTTCAGGCTATGAAGTAGTTCATGTGCTAGTAAGACATTATCAGTGATCATTCTATTAGGAATAAAAGTAGCCTACTCTTCAGAAATGTTGTTTGGTAAGATAGGCCTAAGTCTATTGACTAATATTTTATAGATGATCTTATAACTAACATTGCACAGTGAGATAGGTCTAAACTCTACCATGCTTGTGGGATTTTCAACTTTTGGGATCAAGCAGATGTTAGTATGGTTCACACCCTCTTCCAGAGTACCTGATTGGAAAAAATTATGAACAATGTCACAAATTTGGGGATGTAGATCCTCCCAAAGTTGTTGGTAAAACTCTCCTGTTAAGCCATCTGGTCCTGGTGCTTTAGCAGTAGCCGTGGAGAAAATTGCTTGTTTGATTTCAAGCAGGGAAATTGGCTTAATTAAATCATTATTCATATCAGTTGATATTCGTGGAGTGAAGCCTTCATAGATGTTATGACTATTATTCACAGGAGAAGAAGCGCTTCTATAGACCTCTTTAAAATAGTCAATAGCCACTCTTTCTATTTCAGGATATGTCATATATACCCTACCATTTTGATCTAATATAGAGGAGATTCTGTTTCGAGCAGTTCTAGTCTTAGTTGTTGCAAAAAAGAACTTAGTATTCTTCTCACCACACTGAAGCCAATAATTCCTACTTTTGGCTTTCCAAAATTGTTCTTCATGAAAATATGCTAGACTTAGATACTTTCTAATACTGTGAATCAGTTGAGATGAACTTCCATTTATAATAATGTTATTTAGAAGCCCTTTTAATCTAATTATCTCATCATGAGAATTACACCTATTGGTTCTTTTCCGTTTAGAGATTGTAGTTCTACACTGACTCATTCTATGTGACCAAGGTAAGCCATTAGATCCATTCCAGCAGGAGTGTATCATATCCTTAAAGCCATCTTTGGATAATAAACGGCCATCAAATTTAAAAAAACTCTGGGTAACAGAATGATCTATTGCAATTGAAGAAACAACATGATGATGATCACTAATCTCCAACTCTAAAAATTAATATTGCAACATATGAAAAAGAGAGAAAGCTTTTGAGTTTGCCATTGATCTATCCAGACAGCAAAATACATCATGAGTGCCACGTTTGCTATACCAGGAGAACTTATCACCTTTAAATGGAAGATCTTCAAAGTCACAAAGGGAATACAGTTCCCTAAAATTTGTAAAGGACCTTTCAGGACGAATGCAACCCCCTCTTTTGTCATAGTTCAACCTTAACTCATTAAAATCACATATGGCTATCCACGCTCCTTGTCTAGAAGAGGCTATATCTTTTAATGTTGACCATGTTAAGTGTCTTAAAGATTGGATAGGGTTACCATAAACACAAGAAACATAGAAATTAATTTCATTACTTTGAACAAGAACATCAACAAGTTTTGGAGACAAATATAAAAAAAAAATTGAAACAACAGATTTCCACATAACTACTAAACCTTCACTAAGTACTAAAGGAGGTACAATAAAACAACTAGAAAAACCTAAATCTTTGACAATCTGTTCAACATAACCAGATTGTTGTTTAGTCTCCATTAGGTAAATAATATCCGGAGATGCTTCCTATTCATCTCCTTTAGATGTCGAACTACAAGGTCATTACCCAAGCATCTACAGTTCCAACTGATTTTCTTCATTTTTTAGTGGTGGTATAGGGTTCACCGCGCCTCTGATTGAGTCTTTCACAATTTCAATAGTCTGGTCAGGACCCATTCCTAGCACAATCTCCTTATCAGCAGAAGGTATGGTTCCATAGCTGCTTGATTCTTCAAACTTACGTTTCTGCTTAAAACAGAGGCTTCAGCATTCATCCTTTCACTATATAAAGGGTTTTAAGTAGTCTCCATGATCCATTCATTTGCATACATAGTATAACCAGCAGCATTATCCATTACCTCCTGATTAGTGAGTCCTACCAACTGATCAGTCTCGTCAGTTGAACCATTCCTCATCTGTGCAATTTCATCCATCATATCATGCACCTGGTCAGCTGCATGTTCATGAGCATTGGGTTGAGCATTATGCTCTGCCTCATTATCAATTTCCTCAATAATTATTCCAGCATTGACATGAGGATCTGGTGCATCATCTTCACCACTACTATCATCATCCGAGAAGTGATTAGGACCAGCATTCTGAAGGAGACAGGCTTCAGAGTCTTGAATTAACATGCCACAAGCAATGCAAAACCCCCTCAACCTCTCATACCTCAAATACACGACAGTATTCTCACCAATGGAGAATTGGAAATTTTGGTGGCATTTAAGTGGATCCGCCACATTCCAATTCAGTATAACTCTCACAAACTCCATGCGAGAATCATTGACTGGATCAAAGTAAATTTCAAGAAGGAATCCTAAGGCTCTATCAATAGCAGTAATGACCTGACAGTTAAGGAATTGAAAAGGAATACCCCGGATTTTCACCCAACAAGGAATGAATTGCAAATCAAATGGTGTGAGATTAGGCATCCACCTAGTTCAAACCAGCATCCTATCAGCGAAATGTCTAGGGACCTCTACAAAGCACATTCTCCATTGATTCTTGGGATGGAAAGATGAATTGAAATATGTGCCCCTCAATGATCCTTCCAAACCAATCCAAATAAACCCCAGTTACGAGGCATGGAAGCCACAATGGCCAATCAAACTGAATTGATTATCGGCCATGGCTTGATCAAGCAGGGCAAGAGGGAGAGCAATGGGAGGATCATTGATTCCAAGATCAATCTTTTGAATCGCACGACCGAAATTTTCAGCCATTGAGATTTTGGGAAGAGATTGATTATTGTTAAAAGAGGGTTGAAGGAATAAAATTTCACAGAAAAAAGCTTAAAGAAGAAGAGGAAGACTTACTTGGAAATTTTTGGTATGAATCCTATAAGACATGTCGAAACCACAGAACGGTTGAATTCCATCACTCCAAATAGTAGAATCGTGAGTGGAGATAACCGACTGTATGTCACAACAATCCAAGAATTCCGCATCTACACTGTCGTCTACATGTGTCGCCACCGCCAATTTTGATCGGAGACACCTTGATTTCAATTTCCGGCAAAAATTTGCCAGATTCATCGCCTGTTATATCGTTAATTGTATCTTTATTCTCTTTAAATTTTAACTAATAAACCTTATCTCAAACAAATTATATTAAATGGTGTAAATTTGTGTTAAGAAAAAAAGAACAAAAATTTATTACTATTGTTGAAAAAAGGAAAGATTTTGGGGCAAAGGTTAAAAACATGACAAATTTGGTTTTTGGTTTTTGTTTGAAAATTGTAAGAACCTCCAAAACTAGTTTATGTGACACTCCGACCCAGCATCCCCTGAAGTCCTGGTCGAAGAGTCATGGTTCAAGCCATCCGCTCGAACCAATCTTGACGATTTATGTTTATTTACGTAACCGAATTCATAATTAATCTTAAACCATACATTTGCCTGATTTCGTGGATCAAGATTGAACCTTCTTATTTCATTATCCGTGAAATAACTTACCTTTTCAGTACTTAGCCATACATCCAACCATTCTCACTGGCTTAGTAAGTGAAAGATAGGACTTCAAGCCTGTTTCCAATTCGCACCTATTCGAGCCCGTATTTGTCTCGCACCTATTCGAGCCCGTATTTGTCTTGCACCTTTTCGAGCATGCATTCACTTGCACCTCTTCGAACACGTCTTCGCACCATTTCGGTTTCGTCCTTGGCTCGCATTCTTTTGGATCCATCCTTGGTTTGCACCCTTTCGGACCCATACTTAGATCGCACCCTTTCGGGTCCGTCATTTCTCTCTTTGTATGCATGTGTTTGGAGGTGATTTTTATGTTTTTTAAGATGTGTTTGTCCCTCTCCCACGTCCTCCCTTTATATAGGGTGTGAATGGGTGTCTTTTGGGGGAAAATACGCAACCCTTCGTTGCATCTTTTTAATTAGTGCTCATTCGGTCAATGGTTGCAACTGTTTGCTTGGTGACCCTTCACCTATAAGCTACTCCACTCCTTAGTTCACTAAGCTTGAGTGTTAGCTCACCAGTCCACTAGCTAGGTTAGTACTCATTCAGCTCATTGAGTTTGGTTAAGCTGTCTTTTTACTCACCTAGATGAGTTAGCTAGCCTTTGATGAATAAGTTGAGATACTTTAGCTGAGGGATCAAAGTCATTATCCTCTGTCTAGGTGGTCTAGGAGGACTAAGAGGCAACCAATTGTCTTCCCATAAGTTAGTATTCTGACCATTACCAACTAACACTCGAAGACCACATTTCAATAACTCACGTCTGAATAAAATTGACTTCCTTCCAAATGAACTTTGACTCCCTGTTGTTGCTGTAATAATAGATTTCTTGGAGTAATAGCGCCCCTTTTAGACCTGAGCTAGTAGAGAATTTGGATATCTGAGTAATCTCCAGCTTTGTTTTGCTAGTAGAGCATGATTGAACAATTCAATATCTCTAAAACCAAGTCCCCCTCCTTCTTAGGGACTGTTTATCTATTCCAAGCAAGCCAATGCATAGATTTCATATTTTGATTGTATTGTCACCAGTATTGGGCAATGGCCTTGCCAATATCTGCACATATCCCTTTAGGTAATTGAAAACAGGTCATAGAGTATATTGGCATTGCCAGACCAATTGATTTTAATAATATTTCTTTGCCAGCTTGAGAAACAAACTTATTACTCCAACCCTCTATAGTTTGTCCTCTGTTTAATTTTTGCAACTATGAATTGAAACATATCAATCTTCTTACGTCCAAATTGTGCAGGTGATCCTAAATACTTTCCATATCCACCATCATTATGGATATTTAAAGTGTGCATAATCCTTGTTTTAATTCCTGAAGCTACTATACTACCAAAAGTAATTGCTGCTATCTGAAGATTTACTTTCTGACCAGAAGCTAACTCATATTTTTGTAGAATATCCCTAAGTGTTTTAGCAGCAGCTACATTTGCGCGACAAAAAAATATTGAATCATCTGCAAATAGAAAGTGATGAACAGTATGACTTTGGTTACTAATCTTAATGCCTCAGGATTTCAGAATAGATTATGAAAAGATAAGGAGATAATGGATCTTCTTGTCTTAAACCACATTTAGGATAGAAGAGACTCCTTGGAGATCCATTAATAAGAATGGAAAAGAAAACAGACTTAACACATGACATAATCCATTGGATCCAGATATTGTGAACTGGTTATTAGGCCAGCTTGTTCTTGTGGACCAAATGGTGACAAAAAAACTAACTATTTTTATTATTATTAGGATAGAAGAGACTCCTTGGAGATCCATTAATAAGAATGGAAAAGAAAACAGACTTAACACATGACATAATCCATTGGATTCAGATATTGTGAACTGGTTATTAGGCCAGCTTGTTCTTGTGGACCAAATGGTGACAAAAAAACTAACTACTTTTATTATTATTGGGAAGTTCTTAAAAATGTTATAAGTTTAAGTGACTTTTGTTACTTCCATATAAGTTTAAGTGATTTTTCGAGATTTACTATTTTAAATGATGTTTTCAAATTTTTATATAAATTTTTTTATATATTTTACTTATGTGACCATCTATATTATACATTTTCATTGGTTGGTTTGGTTAAAGTTAATTTATTTTTATGTAAAATAATAAAATTACATGTGGAGATTTGAAACATAAATTAATATTATACACAATATTTTTAGTAATATAACAAAATCATATATTTCAACATAGTTCTAATTCAATAACTTTTTGTAATATAATAAAATTTACTAGATTACCAAGGAAAGTAGATTGCTCTTTGACTATAATTAATAGATAATTAATTTTTCCCCAAGTATCTATACATATTTAATGTGGATTCCAAAAAGGGAAAAGATATTTATATATAATACCCCCCTCCGTTTATATAATATTGACGTTTTAGCTATTAATTTTTGTTTCAAAAAAAAATGTCATTTTAGGTTTTCAATGCAAAAATTTAATGAATTTGATTTTTCTAACCAATAGAATAATTGAAGTACTTTTTCTATTGGTTGATTTAAAATATTTAATGTTATTTTTATAGAAAACATAAATTACTTAATTTGTGTGAAAACTCTAGAAAGACAATCTTTAAAAAACGGAGGGAGTATATTGATTGTATTCAAACAACTTTCTATATAAATATATCTAAGTATTATTGTTACTACTACAATTTTCTTTCTTATTCAAAGGTGTGTTAATTTGCATACCTTTTCTCCATAACTAAAATATTTATATTGTAACANTTTTTATTTTTTTTTTTTTTTTTTTAGTTTTTGGCTTTTGATTTTACTGTACAATTTAGATTTTACAAAAAAAATTAATGGTAGTTTTTAGTTGTTATCATTATTTAATTTTGTTTTCTTTATTTTATTTACTTTATATTGGAAATATTGTAAAAATAAATATTTAATTTACTAATAAAATTATTATATCTCATATAAAGATAAAAATTTTCAAAAGTATAAATAAAAATTTTATATGGTTGATAATATTATTTTTGTAGAAATTTAAATAACATGAAAATTGTTGATGAAGTTGACTTTTAGTATTTTTATCACTTGTTATCCTCTCAAATATCAATTGCATTTTTATTCCATTTAAATTTTAACTATTAAACCATATTTCAAACAAATTATATTAAATAGTGTAATACTGTGTTAAGAAAAAAAGAACAAAAAGTATTACTACTGTTGAAAAAAATTTTTTTGGGACAAAGGTTAAAAACATGACAAATTTGGTTTTTCATTTTTGTTTGAAAAATTGATAGAACCTCCAAAACTAGTTTATGTGACGCCCCGACCCGCCTTCCCTTGAAATCGCGGCCGAAGAACCATGGTTCAAGCCATCTGCTCGAACCAATCTTGACGATTTATGTCTATTTACGCAGCGGAATTCATAATTAATCAGTACTTAGCCATACATCCAACCATTCTCACTGGCTTAGTAACTGAAAGATAGGACTTCAAGCATGTTTTCGATTCGCACCTATTCGAGCCCGTATTTGACTTGCACATTTTCGAGCCTACATTCACTTGCACCTCTTCGAACACGTCTTCGCACCCTTTCGTTTTCTTCTTTGGCTCGCACCCTTTCGGATCCATCCTTGCTTTGCACTATTTCGGACTCATACTTAGATCGCACCCTTTCGGGTCCGTCATTTCTCTCTCTGTATGCATGTGTTTGGAGGTGATTTTTATGTGTTTTAAGATGTGTTTGTCCTCTCCCACGTCCTCCCTTTATATAGGGAGTGAATGGGTGTCTTTTGGGGAAAAGACGTAACCCTTCGTTGCATCGTTTTAATTGGTGCTCATTCGACCAATGGTTGCAACTGTTCGCTTGGTGACCCTTCACCTATAAGGTGCTCCACTCCTTAGTTCACTAAGTTTGAGTGTTAGCTCAGCAGTCCATCAGTTAGGTTAGTACTCATTCAGCTCATTGAGTTTGGTTGAGCTACCCTTTTACTCACCTAGATGAGCTAGCTAGTCTTTCCATCTAGTTTAGTATCTCTAACCCTCAAGTTAATAAAAGGGTGATTTTTTGAGAAAATAGACAGGTCAAGGAACTTGTCACATCCATATCCCGTCCTTTAATAAAGGGGTGATTTTTTTTTGAGGAAATTAGACATGTTAAGTAACCTAAAGTAGATGGAAAGACTAAGCTAGCTCAGCTAGGTGAGAAAAAGAAGAGCTCAACCAAACTCAATGAGTTGAATGAGTACTAACCTAGTTGGGTGGACTGGTCAGCTAACACTCAAACTTAGTGAACTAAGGAGTGGAGTAGCTAATAGGTAAAAAGTCACCAAGCGAACAGCTGCAACCAATGGCTGAATGGGCACCAATTGAAAATAGGTAAAGAAGGGTTGCGTCTTTTTTCCAAAAGACGCTCATTTACTCCCTATATAAAAGCGAGAACGTGAGAAACGACAAACACATCTCGTATTTGATATGGACCTTGATGTAATCGAGCGTGTTCATGTATAACGAAAGAGTTGTGTTGTAGTATCCATTGTACTTGATCCATTACTCTTTGTAACTACTGTGCATATATACAAAGTTAAGAAGATTAAGGGTTTTATTTTTTATTTTTTACTATGTCTATATTTTTGATGCAATTGTCAAAAAAATAAAATAAGAGTTAGTTTCCAAAAGAAAATAAAAAAATATGGTAGTTTTCAAAAATTGATGAATGAATAAAGTAACTATTATGGGATGAAATCGACCACCAGTTCGTATTTCTTAGCAGGATGGAAAACCAAATATTGATGTTAATCAACAAAATACAAATGATCAAGAAGAAGATAGTAGTTGCTAGTTCTTTCATTTTGTGCATAAATGGTTTCATTCTGTTACGAAACGATTATAAACTGATAAGCATAAACGGCTATAGCCAAATAAAAACTTTGGCAAAGAACCTTCTACCTACCAAAATTCTTGCCAAGAAAAAGAGTACAAGATCATTACCGAAGTTACCTAGTGAATGTTACCGGGTCCTTCAATCTTCATGGATGAGATGTTGAATATATCCACTTCAACCTCCTTTTGATTGACATATGCGTTGATGATGAGTGAATGAGCTTCTTTCGCCAACTTCTCAGCTCTTGAACGTGTTATCCTTCCATATATCTCTGGCTCTTCTACTGCGATAAAGGCATCAAACTCTTTTATCATTTTGTATTATCTTTGGGGGAATCTAAGATTAAAAAAATCGCCATTTATGTCATAATCCATCTAAAATGGAAAATTCATGTCAACTTATTAGGATTACCAGATTCTCATATAAGCTAATAAACAAAGACTAATAATAAAAGGGAAAAGAACACACTCTTCTACTATATGGTTTCAACTTGGTTTATCCTAACTTAAGTGCCCTATGCAATTCATCACCAACTCATTTTTCCTCTTTTTGTACATAATGAACTAAAATTTTCTCAATAATTCCACCTTATCAACCAAAATTTTAATTGAAAGTTTTAAATTCTTAACTCGGATATAATAACCATAGTCTAAAATATTTAATGAAATGATTTTGAAACCTCTACCTCACTTAATTGCATTTAATTTAACTTTGAATTCTTAATTATATTGGTCGTTTAAGTTAAGTTAAATTAAATAAAATTAAGTGAGAGAGTTGGATTCAGAAGCATGTCATTAATTATTTCTTAACGTTATTAGATCTGAGTTAGATTAAACCCAAAAAGTTATAAAAAAATAGATATACAATCAAAATTTTGATTTATTAGGTGGAATTACTTATAAATTTCTAGTTCGTGATGTATAAAAGAAATTGCATATAGCACTTAAGTCCGGGATAAACCGTGTTGAAATCGTAATGTACAAGGGTAAATACAACGTCTCAAACTCTTGAAAAGAGAAAGAGATGTTATAACCAACAGACATCATTAAAGAGTTTGTTTATTTAAAGATAAATGAAAGAGTTAGATAAATATAAGAGTTTTGATTAATCAAACATAAACATGGAGTTTGATAGATAACTCTAAGAGGATCTTAAGCAGAAGAACCATCAGATTGAAGTTTAAGCATCCAAGACATTCTTGAGCTTGATTTCTTGAATTTCATGAAGATCTCTCTATACTCTTTCTCTAAAAAAAATCCAACGCAAACAAGTAAATATAACTTTCTTTTTCAACTTCTTGCATGGACTCCAAACACTCAGTGCACTCACCTCTAGCTTAGGTGATTCCATCTTCTAACTCATCATCATCATCATCATCATCATCATCATCATCATCATCATCATCATCATCATCATCATCATCATCATCATCATCATCATCATAATTATCATTATTATCATCAAGTTCATCTTCACTTTCTGGCTCATTTGTGTAGAATGTTGATAACGGAACTGGGTTATGTAGATCTGGTGATTCAGAAAATATCCTTTGAAGATGATTGCTAGTCTGTCCGCGCAAGGGATTTGTTTCCTTCTAAAGTTTACAACTCCTGGGTTTTCCTATTCAATCAAGCAAAAATAAGAATTAAAAGATCCAATCTTTTGTTCATAAAGTGAAAACTTTTAAGTACTTTTATATATAGTTTCCAATCCTCATCTGTTGCGCCGAATTTTCGAGTATTTGGATCCCATTTCATTATATTAGCACCAACAATTTGACACCAAATCTTCCAAGTTTTCCTTGTCATATCCAAATGGTTTCTCACTTGTTTTATTGTATAGTTATTTCCGGTCTTTTGATTGATTGTTTCAACCATCATAATCCAATTTTCCTTTGGCCACCATCTTATAGGTTTATTTTCATACTCACAAGTCTCTTGGACTAACAAGTCGAGAAACAGCTCGTGGGTAGCCTTTTCCCACCACCTTCTCTTTTGTGGAGTCAAAATGTTAGGCTCATCTTCGTTTCCTCGCTTTCTCTTGCGGTTACTGAACAAGGTTCATCATCATCTCTACATTCAAAGTTAGTACCTTCAAAGATAGTCTCTAGTTTCTTTAGGAATAAAGGAGGGCTAAACCGGTACGACCCAACATCAGGATTCGCCTATGAAATATATAAACCATGTCATATAATCTTAAGTCGTTAACGCGGTTTTTGTTATGAAGTTTTTCTATGTATATTTGTTCATAAAATGTTATGATTTCAATAAACATTAGGATGTTCTATGTTTGTATGGTTCTTCATAATTTTAACAACAATATAAATTTCATCGACTAAGATCAATCAAATCTTAAGGAAGGTTAATTCCAATCTTCATCACTTGCACCGAAGGTTTCTGTCTTTGGATCCCATTGACTGTTAAACTTCTTGAGGGTAAACCTCGAGTGCAAAGGTTCCACTACTGTTTCACTACAAGAAAACATGAGAAAAAGTGACCGGAAAAAGCGACAGATTTATATCCGTCGCTTTAATCAATGGCGACTCGACGGCTGAGTTGTTGCGTTGATTATTTTATCGACGGACATAATCCATCGCTAAATAGCGACGGAAAAGAGAGGGATTTTTAGCGACGAACTATGTCCGTCGCTTTTCCGTCGCTTTTGGTGACGAAATTAGACCGTTTTAATGTGACCGTTTTTTGCCGTTGCCAAACGGCTATATTCGAAGAAATCGACGGAAATTTCGTCTTTCCGTCGATATTGACGTCTATATATTCAGCACCTCTCCCATTCCCAATATTCACAACTTCACAAACAAACATAAAAAATGTCCACTCCACCTTATTTTAGATCATGGATGGATGGTGAAAGGAATCTTTCGTACCTCCCGAGCAGCCACGTCCTGACCAGCAGCTCCCACAGACGCTACGTTAGATGAGCTGTTGGTCCAACCGGGACGTCAGCGTTTGCCGTACTTGGATCCAAGTGGTGCAGAGGGAACGACGTGGTTTCCGGCTTCAGATAACGGGATCACGAAGTGCATCAAGTATCTGATGCAAAGCATTCTCGAGAAACCGTATGAGAAGTTTACAGATTTCCCTACGGAGGATAAGGAACTTTGGTTATACTGTTTCGCGGTAAGATATTTTTTAAAAATATTAACTTACATTAATAATTACTAATATTGGTTCTTAATTTAACTAATATAGCAACGATTCAACTGGAGTCCTTCCTGGACCCCTGACGTGCGGATGGAGTTCAGGGCTAAAGCGGCGAGAACTTATTCCAACCACATGTATAAGTGGAAGGAAGCTTGGTACAAGACCGGAAAGAAGCACACACACATGCCTGCCGCGTTCCTTACTCCATTGATAGACTACTGGGAAAAAGAAGGCACAAAAGAAATGTCGCATACGAACTCGAAGAACCGGAAAAGCGAGCGTGAAGGTAGGGGGATGTCGACTAGCAACGCTGGTGCTAGGAGTTCGTTCACGAGACAGGGTGATCTGGTATGATTTACAACTTTAATCTAATAAATTTTTTTGTTTTAATTAATATTATCTAACTTTAATTTCTTAAACAGCGGGCTAAGACCGGCCACGACCCGTCACCCCTTGAAATTTTAGAAGATCTCCACACGAACAAGAAAACTGGAAAAGTTCAGGACGCGCTTGCTCGGGAGGTTCTCGACAACTCTAGAAGGCGTATCGAGGAGATCCGACAAACTCAGGCTTCTCAAGGGGGAAACGACGAGATCAACATGGAGACGGTATATAACGTAGTTTCTCAGGTAAGTAATATTTAAATTTAATTATATATTATTGAATATTATGGATACTAATACAATTTTTTTCTTATTTCAGACTACGAAGAAGTTCAAGGGCCGAACTTATGGGTTCGGGAACAAGGCATCTTATTGCTTCCCAGGGTCGGGGTCGGGATTCCGAGCTTCAACGGCTCATCAAGAGGAGTTGAGGAGGAAGAACGAAGAGATGGAGAGAATGAAGATGGAGATGGATGCACAAGCAAAGCAAATAGAGGAGATGAAGGCTTTGCAAGCAGCGCGCGACGCTGAGATGGAGGCGATGCGGGATTCCCAAGCAAGGATGGAAGAGTTTATGAGACGTTTTCAGGGGTAGATTACTATTATGATGGTTTTGTATAATTACAATTTCTCGATTTTTAGAATATTTTGAATTTTATTAATATTTAAATTTTCTATATATTCTGAATTTTATTAAATATTTTCTATTTTTTTTACAAAATTTTGAAATATCCGTCGCTAATCCGTCGCTTTTTTTTAAACTATCCGTCGCTAATCCGTCGCTTTTATTTAAACTATCCGTCGCTAATCCGTCGCTTATTTAAAAAATTATCCTTCAATTATCCCTCGAATTGTCATCGCTTATTTACCGTCGATTATCCGTCGATTATAAGCGACGGATAATCGACGGATAATGTAAATCGACCACCTAGAATCGACCGATGATATCCGTCGCTTTGTCGTTGCTTTAGGGTCTAAAGCGACGGATATGCCCGTCGCTTTTACCGTGTTTTCTTGTAGTGTTCATAACGAGCATATTCCCTAGAAGCTTCTTGTTGACGCATAAGTCCACGAATACTCTATGGTATTTGGGATCCAATGTGGCTGGTTCATAGTTTTCTACCAATGTATGTAGAAGTAAGGTAAGAAAACAACGAAGAAACATAAGTTATTTTCCAAAACAATATCACATTATTAAAGAGTCTCTAATTTGTAACACATCAAAAATCGCGAGAAATTAATAAATAAGTAAAAACCGTGCGTTTCACTTGAGTAGAAAGTAGTTATGGATAGGAACTTTCCGATTAAAAAATTAAAAAATGGCGTGAAACGTTGAAATGTTAAATATACATTCCAATTCTACAAAAAATTGTGATTGCTTAAATCGCATAATGATTTTGTAATTATGCGAGTTCACAGGTGGTGAAAATCTCTTAAAGTATTATACACGTCTGTATTGAAAGTATTTTCAACAGTGCTGAATCTAGAACTAGCTAACCCTATTGGTTGGTGCCAAAATCTCCATGAAGTGCAATGGCTTTTCATAGATAAATAATATGGCATAAAATATGAATTAGAACGCAATTTCTCTATCTGGTTTTAGCGTGCGTGCCGCTCCCGTCGTCGTCTAAGCTTTTGTGTGTTTCTTTGAATGATGTAATTATACCAGTCATGCTGCTTCACTGCATACGAAACTTTATAATTGTTGTTGACAAGGTTTTAATATTCTACCAAAAGTCTGTTCAAAACATCATACTTTTAGTATTAAATTAATTAAATTATAGAAGTTAGCCAAAAAATCATTATTTTCTAGGCCAATTACAATGGCATTTTTTATGTATATGATGTAGCGCAAGCTACGTTATTTATTCAGTTGAGAATTCAATAATTAACCTAAAAACCCAAAACAATAATAGAAGATTAGATCTTATTCCACAAAAGATAAGATCAAACCTTTTAAAGAAAAATTAAAAGAATTAAAATTAAAATAAAAGCCATCAAAAAATAGGATAGATAAATATTCTTGCTTGTCCAACTAGCAAGCAATCTTCGAAACTTATGCTCCAAGTAAGAAGATGTAGCTTAGCTTGATTAACAAGTAATTGTGTAGCTGCATCAGGTCACCTGGGGTAGAAAAAGATTCGACCTCGAATTGCTGGACTCATCGCAAGAAATATTAAAAGACCAAATGCTTGACATGGTCTGACGAGTGTATCTCAGGCGGGAGCTTGACATGATAGGTATTAGCATTGATCTTTTCCACAATCTCCAAAGGACCAATTTTCCGAGCTTTTAGCTTATTTTATTCATGAGGGGGGAAACGATCCTTAGTGAGTAATGCCCAAACCAATTCGCCCACTTTGAACTGCACGTCACGACGATGACGATCCGTTTGAAGCTTATAAGATGCCGAAGCCTATTGCAAATTATCATAGACCTGAGCATGCACAAAAGAGACGTCGCGCACAAAATCTTCAGCTTGGCCATGCACACGAGAAGAGTCTGGTGCCGTATTGAGATCAACCGGTCCGCGAGGCACAATCCCATAGACAATTCGAAATGGACTGAATTTTGTACTTCGGTTGAAAGCCCGATTATAAGCAAACTCAGCTTTGCATAAAATCGAATCCCATGACTTGATGTTGGAACCTACAAGACAACGCAATAAATCTCTGTTATGACAGTCAGACTGAGGATGGTAGGCCGAACTTATATCCAAACTCGTCTGTAACAAGCGCCACACTGATCTCCAAAAGTGACTTAGAAATTGTGAATCCTGGTCCGACACAATAGACAACGGAAAACCATGCAAATGATAAACATCACAAAAAAAATTGTGCCACTTGAACTGCATATGTCTTCTTCTTACAAGCAATGAAATGAGACATCTGTTAAAAATGATCAACAACGACAAAGATAGAATTAGTGCCGTGTTGAGTACGGGGTAAACCTGTCACAAAATCCATACTTATATTAGTCCATGGTTGAGTTGGCACTGGTAACAGCATATATAAACTGTTGTTAGTTGCATGCCCCTTGGATATTTGGCATGTTCCGCAACGCTCAATAAAGCGAGCCACATCCAAACGTAATGATGATCAGAAGTAATATTCGGAGACCAAAGCTAAGGTTCGATCTCGACCTAGGTGTCCTTCTCCATGAATTTCTTTGATGATCTGAAGATGCAAACTACAGTCAGGAATGCATAAACGGTTCTCGCGAAACAAGAATCCATCAATTATAACAAAATGGGAGATGGTGATGTCTGTAAGTCAGACCATATACGCCCGAGGAATGGATCTGACAGATACAAATCCACAAACGCCGCAAATCCTGGAACCGACACTTAAAATGTCACAAGTAAAGCATGTTGACGGCTACAGGAATTAGCAACACAATTAGTGCGCCCCGATTGATGACGAATGACAAACGTAAATTGTTGTAAAAATGCAATCCATGACACGTGTCGAGCTGAAATTTTAGCTTGTTCATTTATATGTTTGAGTGCATCGTGGTCGGTCATTAGTATGAACTCCTGGTGAAATAGATAGTGACGCCAGTGCTTAACCGCCTGAACGGTGGCATAGAACACCATGTCATAAGTACTTTAATGAAGACGGGAACTTGAAATTTTCTCACTGAAAAAGGCAATAGGACAGCCATGCTGACTCAAAACGGCGCCTATTCCATGTTTACAAGCATCACAATGGAGTTCAAAGACGTCTTCAAAATTGGGCAGTGATAAAATTAGAGTTGAACATAACTTATGTTTAATTCGATCAAACGCCTGTTGCGCTTCTGGAGTCCAATGAAAAGTCGTGCCTTCATGCATTCCGTAACTGGTACCATAGTCGCACTAAAATGCGAAATAAACCGGCGATAAAAAGAGTCCAAGCCATGGAAAATGCGCACCATAGTTATCGATGTCGATGTAGGCCAAGATTTAATAGCATCAACCTTCATCAGATCAAAAAATTAACCTCGGTACTAGACAACATATCCGAGAAAAAGTACCTTTGAAACCCCGAAGATACATTTTTTTGAAGCGGCGAAGAACTGATCACAGCGTAAAATCGTCAAAGCTTGGCGGAGATGTTCAAGGTGAGCTCGTAAATTATCGCTCAAAATTAAGATATCGTCAAAATAGACAACAAAAATTTAAAAATAAACGGACGTAGGGCTCTGTTCATGACACGCATGAAAGTACTGGGAGCGTTCGATAGACCAAAAGGCATGACCATCCATTCAAAGAGACCTTCACGGGTTTTAAACGTTTTCTTCCATTCATCATCTAGCCGAATGTGAATCTGATGGTAACCACTCTTCAAGTCTAATTTGGTAAAAATAGATGCGGTGCCAATTTGGTCCAGAAGGTCGTCTAAGCAAGGAATCGGAAAACGATAACGCAGTGTGACTTTGTTAATAGCGCGACTATCAACACACATGCACCATGATCCGTCTTTCTTGGGAATCATAAGGGCCGGAACTACAGTTGGACTCAGACTTTCCCGAACATGGCCTTTTTGGAGAAGATCTTCTACTTGATGATGAAGCTCGTCATGCTCCTGGGGGTTCATGCGATAGTGAGGGCGATTGGGTAGGGCCGCTCCAGGCACGAGATCGATATGATGTTGAATGTCACATAAGGGCGGCAGCCCTCGGGGTAAGTCCGAGGGAAATACATTAGAAAACTTCGATAATAATGACTCAAAATCCGGTGGGAATGAGACCGTAGGTGTAGAATAGACCAGAGTGGCGATGAGCGCGCATATCATTGGGGCGTGTTCAACTTCAGCTTTGAAAGCCGCTTTTGGCAAAGTAAGCAATGATTTTTCTAACGGAACCGCTGATGTTGAAGGCCGCCGAGAGTAAGATCTCGGACGACATTTCACGAGATGGTAATAAAGTGACCATCTGGGAATCAAACGTAAAGTTGTATGTATTTGTACGACCCTTGTGTAGAGTGTAACAGTCAAATTTCAAGGTCGACCCAAGAGAATATGACATGTATCCATTGGGACAACATCGCAAAGCACCTAATCTTTATAAGAACCAATGGAAAAGTCCACTGCAACTTGATGAGAAACCGTTACTTCGATACCATTATTCAACCATGCAAGCTTGTACGGGAGCGGATGTGTTGTCCTTAATAACTCCAACTTCTGGACAGCTTCTTGAAAAATGACATTGGAATAGCTACCTGAATCAATGATGAGTTTACAAATGCGACCCTTCACCGTACAGGTAGAAAGAAAAAGGGAAGAACGAAGCCAAGATTCATCAACCACCCAAGGCGCAAGGTAATTTTGGTGCAACACTAAGCTATGTCATGTATCTCCATAAATATGTTCCTCTAATGTCTTCGTGGGATCTTCATCACACACATGATCAGTATCTAAGTCAACGTCTTGCGTTAACAATCCCCGATGAAAATGTTGAAGCGGAAATTATAATTGTTGCTTCAACCCACCGATAAAACGAGCAACAAGTTGTTCATCAGTTTCGAGCAAGGTAGTGCGCGCAAGTAGATTGAAAAAATCATCCGCATAGTCATCAACACTTCGGTTACCTTGTCAAAAATTTTGAACTTTATTGTAAAGTGTTCGCTCGTAGTTGTATGGAAGGAAACTGCGACGCATATGTTTGATCATCTGATAGGTCTAGAATTTAATCCTAGTCTATTACTGCAGAAAACAGTTCAATGTAGCAAAGATAGGGTATCGAATACACAGAGACCAAAACAGTACACCATTCAGTTTCAATACAAATTTGGCTAAAGCAAGAATAATAAGATTGATGGTTATCAAAACCGTAAATTAAAACGATTTAAAAATTATAAAATAAAAGCGTCATGCATCAGGGAAACTACATGTAATCAGGATTGAAAGTCAATTTATGATGGNTTGAAAATAGTTCTCAACATGAAAGACAGAGATGGTTTAATCTCCTCCCGGAGTATTAAACCCTATGTTCAAATTATCAGAGAAAAACTTCACCCGTCTTTTAAATAATAGAATATGCATTACATATTAGATTTAATTTGTTCATAAGCAATTAAGACAATACTCCCGCAAGCAAAATCACTTATTCATCT